>JZKD02S2076586.1:201774-226922 GCA_000966675.3 Picea glauca | reverse complement strand
TTTCAATTTTTTACTGCATATATTTCATTTTTCATTATTTATTTTCTGATATTACTACAATATTTCATTTTTTTAATGTTACAATTACTTTCATAACTCTTGTTGATTAATTTATTGTGTCAACATCTATCCAGGGTGACCGTGAGATATCACATGCTACATCTGTCTAGGGTGACCATGGAAAGACACCCATTGTGCCTCAACATGTAAATTTTAAATACAGTAACAACTTATGACTACAACAACTAAATTTCATAAATTTCATTATTTGGTTTTTTGATATTACTGCAATATTTCATTTTTTAATGTTACAGGTGAATTTCATAACTTTTGTTGATTGATTTGTTATGTCAAATTTTGTCCAGGGTGACCGTGGAAGAAAATCACCCTCTACATTTGTCCAGGTTGATCGTGGAAATACACTCGTTGTGCCTCAACAAGTAAATGTTAAATACAGTAACAACTTATGATTACAACAACTAAATTTCTGAAATTTCATTATTTTGTTTTTCTGATATTATTGCAATATTTCATTTTTTTAATGTTACAGGTGAATTTCATAACTTTTGTTGATTGGTTTATTGTGTCAACATCTATCCAGGGTGACCGTGGTGGAAAATCACCCACTACATCTGTCCAGGGTGACCATGGAAAGGCACACGCTGTGCCTGACCAGGTAAATGTCTTTACTCATATAAATAATTTATCTTTTATGATTCATGCAGATCTTGGTGATGGAAATGCATCTCGTGGACAACTCTTATCAAGTTGTATGGGCTAATGGATCTGGAAAAAGGACAATGACAAGGTAAGGGTTTTGACATGTTTTTTAAAGTAGGCTTTATACTAGTAAAAGTTCACAATCCTCATGAAATGATAGAATTGAATTTTTGGTAGACAAGCATCGATATTTTTAACAAAGTATGAATCATAGACTGTGGGAAAAACCTTTTTTTTTGTATTCTTACATTGACCAATACAACTATAACATATTTTTAGTACAAAATCTTAACCACACACACACATATATGAACCCTAAGTAAAAAAATGTTAGAAGATAAAGGGAGAATATGTACTGATAGGAGTGAATGCAGATAATAATATGAATAATGGAGTGGAGAGTGAACTCTAGCCTTGAATTGAATGATACTTGCATCCAACATGTCTCATTGTAATGTATGTTGTGATAGTTGTGTCTTCTCACTATAATGTATGTTTCTATTTCCGTCATGGGATTCCTAGAGCACCACCTATCATTCATGATCCAACACATAGTAGTCAAGAATCCCATCCATTGCTAATGTGTGCAAGTACTGTATGATTAACTAATAATTTGTATCCTTAATTATGAACTATCAATATTTACTATCACCATATTCTTCTAGTGCATGTAGATTTATATTTGAAGTTGGAAATATTAGTGAAGAATTCAAGAACTACTTCCATGCAAAAGATATCTACATTCAACACTTTATGAGCTATCCCAACATTGTTCCAATTGTGGATTTTCGAGAGGTGATTAGGTCCCACATTTTATTTACCTACTTTAACCACTACTTCAAAATAAAACTCCTAAAATAGTAGCAAACCTCGATAGAATCAACCTTCCAACATTGTATTGTTAACCAAATACTTGACCACTAAATTATTAATGGACAACTTGAAGGAATGGTCTAGAAGATAATACTTGAAATTTTGTAGCATATACGCCATCACTAGGCCTTTGCCTTTCATGGTTGTGTAATTAAAATTTTGTAGCATATACACCATCACCAGGCCTTTACCTTTGCCTTAGCATATAAGAAGGTCTATGGTTCGAGCCCGTATAGCCCTATATATTCCACTAAGTTACACTACTCTTATATATATATATATCCCCTCATAGTCCCTACGACTTGGACTTTCAAAGTCTTTCAGATCATATCAATATCTTGTCCTTATCAAGATCGGTGGATGGGAACATGGGTCAACACACACCTTATGTCTAGTAGGTTCCTCGTCCTACTATATCTCCTTGTGAGTCCAAAGTTCATAATGAAATTCCCACAATCATTCAAGGATATATACCAAAGTGATATCCAATGTTTATACCCTCTATTCAAACATGATGTGTTAAGTTATGTGTTCGATAAACTTTATGGCATTAGTTGTGCCATTAAACACTAGTGGATCTTTAATCTCTACATGAATCCACTTAATGGAATTTGGTAGTGTGCATATTTGTGTCAATTAATTCTCATACTCCCTAGGTGGCCCAAAAGTAATGGACACTTTTGAATAAATGACATCGGAGAATACTATTCTCCAACTCAACTTTCCACTAGCAGTTGGATTAATGTAGTCTTCCAACTATCCTATGTTGAGATTAATGTAGTCTTCCAACTCTCCTAGTCATCCAATACTTATTCTATCTATTTAACAAATGCATTTCTCTACATTAGATATAATGGATATACCATCCAATAACCCTTCTTAAGAAATGACATCATTATCAAATTCCCAATCAATCCATTACAATACTAGGTATGGATATTTGTCATCTACTATGTCAATGAACTCAAAGTAAGCATAAATATTCACACAATCAAGATAAAATTCGATCTCACCAATTTGAGAATGGGGAAATTATGTGATTGGTTCACCAACTACCACTAGATCGACAAGTGGACCCAATTTGGTACTCTGATGCCATTACTTCAAAATCGTCATTGTACGAGATTTCATTATTGCAGCTGTCACTACTCCTGTTGCCGCTACTTCAGTGTTGTTACCTCAAAATCATTGTTGTACGATATGCCGTTACTACATCTGCCACTACTCCTATTACCTCTACTCTAGTTGCCACTACTCCGGGTGTCGTTACTTCAAAATCACCATTGTACGAGATGTCGTTACTGTAGATGTCGCTACTCCGGGTGTTGTTACTTCAAAATCAATGATGTATGAGATGTCATTACTGTTGTTGTCGCTACTCCGATTGCTGCTACTCTAGTCGCTGCTACTTTGGGTGTTGTTACTTTAAAATCACCGTTGTACCAGATGTCATTACTCCGAGGTGCTGCCACTCTAGTCGCCTCTACTCTTTGGTTGCCGCTATTCCAGTTTCCACTACTCTCTGGTTGTCGCTACTCCTACCATTGCTACTGTGGTTGCAGTTACTCATCTACACTCCTGCCAACATGGATACCGATATTTCAGCTTCCACCACTTTCGATGCCGTCGCTCGAATTGACGTTGTCATATTCCATGATTGCAGACAACGCTATTCCTGCGATGATGCTTCTCCATAACAGGTGAGTCATTAGGTACGTCCTCTACCAAATTTAACGGATTTGGGTAATATTACACATGGAATAGGCATTTGTGCCTGAGGACGGTCTTAACTTTAAGTTTGGGGGATATTTTATGTCTTTTCCCAAAGAGTCATCATTACCCTCTTTAATCAAACGATTTCATAATCATTACTTAAAACTTTCCGATGCCGTTGTACGCATAGGGATTGGACACACCCACCAAACCATTAATCATTTGCCAAGCTATTAAATTCACTGTCATATCATCATCATTACTTACCTGCCACATCATTTAATTAAAAATAAATAAAAATCCACGACTCTTTCCACAACACATTTTTCGCAAAACTGTTTTTCTTGTCGTTTCTCCTGAACTGGCCGCCGATACTCCTCGAGCAGGCACAGTCGATGGAATAAAATGGGTGGTGGAGTAGTAATGTATGATCCAACAAATGCTACACAGGTCCATCGAAATATGGAAGTCTGGAAAATTTTCCAGAATTCAGGTTGGGACGTGTATTCCGAGAGGTTATAGAGATTCGATGCAGACATTACAGTAGAATTCGCCCAAAATTTGGATGACCACTCCTCCACGGTCCGTGGATTAAAAATCAGAGTCATGGAGGAAACCATTGTAGTAGCTAGTGGGTTGCCAATATTCAATCAATGATGGTTTGTTCGGAAAACACCACTCCCAAAATTTCTAGAGTTGTTTCTGTGTGAAGGCGAAGAAGTAAAGCAGAAAGGGAAAGGATACGAATGGACTTCTCTGCTACCTCCATGGGCTGAGGTAGCATTGTTCTACATAAGGTATGTGACATGTGAAGGCTGCCCCTCTACGATTTACAAATATCATCTCATTTCTCACATCTCTACATTTCCAACAACGCATAAACATACCCTATTTTCTGTGGAATAACGATCAACGGATGGCGCGAGCAACTCAACACTCACCCCAACCACTCAAAACCCTCACAAATCATGGCCTTGTTAAGATATTAGTCATGCATGCACTAGAGAAAATCCTTGTGAGTTGGTTGCAGTTCATAAGACTCTAAGAAGAGGAATTGTTAGAACTTATCCCAGAAGTAGCAAAAACCCTAGCAGAGAGAGATGGGATGAGTAGGTTAGCATAGGCTTCCGAAACTATTGTAGAAGGGTAGAGAACGGGTGTTGATACATAGGAATTGGCCTCATATGAAGATGAGGAAATAGGGAAACCATCAATGGAAGTTATAGAAGTTGGGGGAATGAGGCAGGTTATTAACCTGGATTCAGAAGAAGAGGAAGCAAAGGGTTCTATTCCTCCAAACCCTTTTCCTAAACAAGAAAGAGATGTTGCTACTCCCTCAACATATGAACAAGAAAGAGATGTTGCTACTCCCTCAGTAGATAAACAAGAAATATACACTTTTATTCCGCCTGCAGATGATCATGAGATGGATGCTGATACCCCTTGATCTGATGAGTAGGAGGGGAATGATGCTACTCCTCCAATCTACGAACAAGAGGTAACTGACAATTTTACACAAGAACCAACGCCAGAACTTTCTGAATTACCTGTCTGTGAAGATGGTGCAGCTACTCCTCCCATCGATGAGCAGGTAATGACTGACACTGTAACACAAGAATCAATGCCAGAACAAGCCGTTCCTGAAAACCCTATTTTTGAAGACACAACAACTACTCCTCCAATTTGTGAGCAAGAAATGACTAACACTGTTACACAAGAACCAATGTCAGAGCAAAGTTTCTCCCAAAAACCACCAGAGTTGGGTGCTCCTGCGCCAGGAGAAGTGTGAGATAAACAAGAGCCATGAATAGAGGTTGCAGGAAATGAAGCTCAGAATGAGGTTCCTCCCAAGGGATGGGCTGAAGAAATTCCTGTCAAACAGGAATTTGTCGAATTTTGTGCAAGGCGAAGAACCCCTATTCAGGACCGTTATAGGACAACCTTTAGAGAAAGTTTTTCATTGAGAATTCCAAGATAAATAAGCAGGTTCTCTACCTGAAGAAATGAGAACGAAGATACAAAATAATTGCCAAGGAAGAAGTGAGGAGAAATGTCAAGTAGACTATTTCGGCAGCTACCCAAACTGCCAATACTCCCACAGTATCGACAACTACTCAAACTATCGATACTCCTAGAGTAAGAACAACTACTTAAATTGAGTTGGTGTTGCATGCAGTAGCTAGTCAGACCGAGCCTATATTGCACATCTCTACAGTACCAAAAACCACTCAGACTGATCCTATTTTTCACACTTCCATAGTAAGAACATCTACTCAAGCCGAGCCAATGACAGATACAACTGAAGCTCAAGTAGTTTTGTTGAAATCCAAGATACAGAAGTGGAAGAAAACTATAGCCCAGTTTCAGACAGGAGCTATCCCTTCTTCAATGCACCTAAGGACATTGAAAGAAATAAGGGAGAAGGCTGCTAGAGTCGTTGGTGACTATGAGGAAAAGTTGGAAGAAGTGAAGAACAAGGGTGAGAAACAAAAGGAAAGGATTACAGAGTTGGAGGCACAAATACAGAGGTTAAGAGATGAAAAACATGAGATGCATGATATCACCCAGAAGGTAGTAACGTGCCGCTCCCCTTCTCTTAGCTATGCACTGTTCCTTCATGAACAATATTTATTTTTCTGTCTGGAATGTATTCACCAGGAGATGGTTTATAATATTAAATACCCCATGCAGTTTCTTAGGACCTTGAAAATTTATGACATCCTCACACAACATCTCATGTGTGAACTATACATGCACAACTACCTGCTAAGAGATTATAAAAAATTCAATCCAGTTCCTTATGTGGAAGATGTCCAATTGAGGGCCTTTCTTTCCTACACCATTAACCAGGTGAAGTGGAAGAAGGCACTTGATTATTTCTAGGAAAATTAGGTACACAGACCCCTTCAGGTTAGAATGGATAACTTTCAAGTTGAACATATCATCAACAAACATAACTATTTTAGACGGATTCCCAATTGGCCACAAAATATGGAAACTACACATCAATGGTGTGTTGATATTTGCATAAAACAGTTGACCTATTGCAAGGAAGAGGCACTTGAAATCTATGACTAGAGATGGGCCTTATCACCACCTACTGTTAGGGAACGAGAAGCATTTGGGGCTCCCAATTTTCGTAGAGCCATGGAAAGAATATCCAGGTATATAACATGTATAAGGTTTTGTGGGGTTCGATGACTAGGTTTGCGATTTTCATTCCCCATCATTTGGATTCCACTTGATCAATATCAACCTGATTATGAGGTCCAAAAAGAATGGTGGAAGGATATAATATTGATTGGGGGATATAAGTTTCCAGGGACATATATGGTTGAGGCATATGACATAGCAAAACTTTAGGCCCAGTATCAAGGTTCCAACTCATATCTGTGAAAGAGATGACCTGTATGAGGACGTGCACATGACTAAAGTTTGGGAGAGATGTTGGCCCATGAAATTGCTTGTTTTCTACCACCTTTTTCTATCCTTATTTACCTCCATTTCTATATTCCTTGAGCTATTATGTGTAACCACAAGGGTAAGAATGCACCTCTATTATGTCATTGTGTGTATTAGTTCAAAAACATTAGAGATTGGTTGGGGGTTTACCAAAGTGAATCACTAATCTATGAAATCTCACAGGAACAGATCAAACACAGTTTGGAAAGATTATGCAATCAAGGATGCAGCGCAATCTACGGGTTGAAGGTGCAAAAGAGGACCTGTTCCATGGTCCAACGTTAGTTTATGTTAATTGGTTCAACCTTTGTGTATTTTTAGGAAGAGTTGTTACCCTAGTCTTGGGACGCTCTGTGCTCCATGAATTGTATAAAATGTCGAACATAGATAGAGAAGGGATTAGCCAGTCAGTCAGCTAGCTAGGAGTTGTCTTGTATTAAGATTGCAACCTATGTAATCTTGTTTTATTTAATGAAAATTGAGTTTCTTCTGAGTTTCTGAGTTTTCGTGGCAGTTAGTTCACTGCATCCCTGATCGGGGAGTTGGGCCTACTCTTCTGGTTAGGTGTTGTCATCTTATGATATAGTTTTGTTGTGGTTTTGTGTGGAATCTGTTAGATCTGTGTGTTTTTCTTCATTTACAGTGATCCTGCTTCATTTGAATGTTACAATGATTTAAGTTCAAGCACTAGTAATCTAGTTTCTATTCTTTATTTTACTGCAATGATTGTTTACTTACATGATCAATATTTAAAGAAGCACAGTCTGCACATATAGTGCATGGTAGCCTGTAAAACATTCAGGCCCTCAGGTTGACAACTTAAATGTATTAGGTGGTAAATCTAGACGATATATCATACCCAACAGTGAGGATATAAGTAATTCCTTTCAATATACCCCACTTAATAATTATAAAATCATGGTGGGAGATGATCCCTCCCTTACCTCTTCATAACTTTGCAAATGTAGAAGGTTGCAGGGATCATCGCTTGTTGCATTATAAACGACCAACAACTATCATCACATGTTTTCTCCTATATTCCACGTGAAGACCCTAAAACAAAGTCCTAAATCCTGAGAAAGAAATGTATTTTGACTTTCAGCTTATGCTGGATTCCCTTCTGGCATGTAGGGTGGAAATTAAGACTATAACATATACTACTAGCTATTCTACTTCCCACCAAATTGCATTACTCCAAGTGAAATATTTGTTATCTCCCCTTCATCATGTGCGATTCCTACTCATTTAAAGTGGTATGTGTTACCATTTGTTGGCATTAATGTGAGTACCTCGACTTCAACAAGTGCAATCATCCTTCATTTAGGGTGGTGTGAGAAACTATCACCTAGAGTAGTGTGATCACCCTTTGTTTCAAAACATTGTGATCACAGTAAATTGATTTGGTGTGAACTACCCTTCGAGTTAAACATTTCCATTTCTCTTCATTTATATGGTATCATGTACCTTCATTTGAATAGGGTGAGTTACCTTTACTTGAATAGGTGTAAGTGTCTTTGTTTAAAYAAGTGCTCCATTGTTGTGATCTACCATTCTTTCAAAGCGTTACAACTTTTTTCGTGGGAACAACTTTGATTTCTTTCATTCATATGAGTGTGAGTAACCTTAATTTTTTTGGTAAGGGAATGACTCAACCACAAGGATACAAGTTCGTCATCCAAAAAGCTACAAACATAGTTGTTGAAAGGGTGTGAATGCCTTTAACCTCATGATGTGATTATCCCTTCACATTAATAGGTTAAATTTGATATTCAAGGTAATTATTGTGACCAATCTATATTAATATCGATTAATGGTTGTGAGTGCATTAAAGTGGAAAAGTAAAGGGTTGGACCACTCTCACAAGCATAGTGATAGATTTAAAAAAAAACACATCTCCCATATTGTCCCCCTGGGATACCCCTACCAAATTGTTTTTGACCTCTAGTTCAGAGCCCCAATATCTCAATTAAAACCATTCATTCAAGGGGAATGTATTTTATCTTCCCCTTCATCCCAAGGTGACTTGGGTTTCCCTTTTGGTCCACTAAGAAAGACACCTAATAAGTCCCAAAACCCCCTCTGATAAGCCCTTCTCACATGATAAACCCTTTGAAGTGTCAATCACACATGAAAATATTGAGTATGGGTCAATCACAAATCCCAATATCCATTTTCTCATGTAGATTTTTTTTTTTTTTAAACCTACAGGAAGCGTGGAAATATCGACTATAGTTTGTCGCAAGGTAATGAATGTGTTTTATTAAGCATGCCAATATCGATGAAATTTCATCGCAAGGCAATAAATAGGTTTTATTATGCATGGAAATATCAATGAAAGTCCGTCGCACTTTGCCACAGTTTTGTGTCGCACATATAACATCTGTGTCATAAATTTTTTCTCTGCCAAACATTTTCGTCACTATTGCCACGATTTTTCGTCACAACTTTCCACACTTATCCGTCGCACGTATGGAATCTGTGTCATAATCTGTTGGTAAGTTTTTTACTTTGGCACAGTTTTTCGTCCCTATTGCGATGAAGTTTCGTTTCTATTGCCACGTTTTATAAGGTAAACCTATCTTGAGGATGATGACACGTGGAGGGATTATTTCGTCACTGTTTCCATGAATAACTGGTTTGTGGATATAGCGACGAAAAAATTTCCACAAAAAATAGTCTTTGATTTTGTGGAAAGTGTGACGGATATGTGTGGAAATAGCAAGGAAAAACCGTGGTAAATTTGGTCATATGTAGTAGTGCTAGAGTTGCTAGTGATAAGTTGTATATCTATGTGATTATTGACTAGTATAGCTTTATTTTTAGTGGGTGAGATTCCTATGAGGACCTGTGATAGGTGGTTGATTTGTTATGATAGATGTCGATGTTCTTCACTTGTGATAGGTGGATGATATTCTTCATTTTACAAATTTTCCAAGATGAATATGGATTTATTTTCTTGCTTGTCCTCTAAAACTATGTATAGTGTTGGATGGTATGTGGACAATGGAGTTTGAAGACATATGACATATGATAAGTCATTATTCACTAGATTTTGAGAGAAATAGGGAGGCATTAGCATTGAGATTAGTGATGATGCCACTTATCCTATGGAAGGATTTTCCTCCAATTCATTTTAGATGCCTTCAATTGATGTTCTCGAGCTAGATTATGTTTTGTTGATTCCTAGGTTGAAGAAGTATCATCTTTTAGTTTCTTGTATGATAGATATACATTGGAGAGTTGCATTTGAGGGACAATAGTGCACCATCAATGCTAATAGTTTATCTAGTCCGAGGAATTTGATGAGAGGGGTGAGAGAGGGTGGCATTTTTAGGTTAGTTATTGATCTAATGGCACTTGTACATTTGATTGGGATGTTGGAAGAGCCTTCTAGATTTGAGGAGGCACATGCATGACAGGATGTCATGGAGATAGGTTCTAAACCTATTATTGATGTTGTGATAACATCTTATGTTGATGGATATAATACTTCTATAGATTAAAGGATCAATATTCCAACACAATAGGAGACTATGGTGAAAAATATGTGATATTTGAGGAGGCTATGATATTTTCTTTTAATGACTGTGGTTGAGTTATTAATTGCATGTGTTAATTAACCATTTATGAAGCTGAACCAAAGAGGATGAATTTAATGAAGAAACATAGTAGCCATAAAACAATATAATGATCTAAACATAAACATTAACAACAACAAACCATAACAAGAGAAGTGATAACGGAGTTTGGAAAGGTTGCCTACGTGTCCGAGCCTTTGTCTCAGTGGGGGAGACTTCTTTATTAATTATTCAATGCTTGAAAAGTAAACAAAAGTACATAAAATGGATCTCATACTGGTCTCACTATGTTCTTCTCGACCCCATAAATCCAACACAGCTAACGACACTGAAAAATAATGAGTGTAGCTCCCAGAAATGGCCCACAAAGGTCTCCTCCTCAACAACTTCCCTGCATAAAAATGACTTTGGCTTGGATTTGTTTCAGCATAAATTTACTTTGTTTGTCCCCCATGGCCTCAAACAGGCCTATTTTTTATAGATCTAAAGTTGGTTATCCTTCACCAAATTCCTCCCAAAATATGGCTTCAAAAAGAGCCCAATATCCCCCAAAAATGGGCAAAAATCTCTTATTACAGGCATAAAAATCAATTAGAAATCCCCAAACTATAGAAATAAAACCCAATATATAACAAAATTCAAATATAGTCCAAAGGGGCTAGCGCACACACTTAAAACATGGTCACATGCATACCATATGGCCAAGCGCCAACCCCCTAGGGGCTGCGAGCTAGTCCTAAATCTGCAAGCACCTGGATACAAGGCACGTCTCATGTGACCTTCGGTCTATGGATAAACCTCCCATGCACTTTTCATGTGGATAAATCCTGGTCTTGTGGGAACAAACCGAGATCGAAGGGATAATCCTTATCATTCACCCTCGTGCTCATTTATTAATCTAAAGTCACATGGTAAGGTCAGATGGGTGCCCGAGGGCTGGGGCTAGGCCCCATCCCATTTCACCATATCACATAATATATTTAAAAATTCAAATAAAACCCAATATGTAACAAAATTCAAATATACTCCAAAGGGGCTGGCACACACACTTAAAACATGGTCACATGCATACCATATGGCCAAGCGCCAACCCCCTAGGGGCTGCGAGCTAGTCCTAAATCTGCAAGCACCTGGATACAAGGCACGTCTCATGTGACCTCCGGTCTATGGATAAACCTCCCACGCACTTTTCATGTGGATAAATCATGGTCTTGTGGGAACAAACCGAGATCGAAGGGATAATCCTTATCATTCACCCTCGTGCTCATTTATTAATCCAGAGTCACATGGTAAGGTCACATGGGTGCCCGAGGGCTGGGGCTAGGCCCCATCCCATTTCACCATATCACATAATATATTTCAATTTAAATAATACATTGTGGTTTATATGCAACAAGAAAAACATGGGCACGTTGGCTATTGGGGCCTTTGTGAAAGCTCTATGCTCTTTGGGAGAGGTCGTCAGTTCGATTCCTGCTACTCCATAATATTTTTTCCAATGAACCTAATGTCCAACCAATGGGTGCCATGTGGCAGCCCATGTCTGGGCCACGTGGCACCCCACCATTTGTTGTCCTTCGATGCCACGTGTCAACATGCTATTGGTCCCTGTCACTATCCAGTCAACCTATTGTTGTGCTAGCACATGTCATTATGCTTACATCAACATGGTGATGTCATGCCGACGTCAGCATTGATTTTTTGCCAGTTTGTCTGTTTGAGTTTTTAGCTGCTTGGAAAAACGATCAGAGTGCGATAATTGTTGCATACAAAGTCCGTTTGAGAAAGTAAATATATGGTTGAAATCAGAGCGACGAGATGGTCACAATGGAATTGGTTTCGTCTGATTCCGAGAACTTTCATTTTTGAGATTTTTCTAGACCTGGGAAGCCTCTTGGATCCGATTATGGATCACACCTCCCCACTAAGGACCTTTTGGTCCCCAAATTGTTACTAAACAGTCAACAAGCTCAAGATAGGCCACCCATCTTGTCCTCTATCCTGTGCACCTATCTCATCAAGATCAACTGTAACACAATCATGACAACTGACATCATATTGTTAGCCATTTGAACCCTATTACATCTTACTGAAGCCACTATCATCCATGTAGAAAACATTACTAATGATATAATAAAAAATGCGATTGCAAATGAGCTGATATACTTTTAATATTTGCATGACATGAGATTATCGTGAAGCAACCTGTGATTGATTTTCCATTCAACAATCATTTCTTGTTCTTGCTTAAGATCGATAACTTCATTTGAAACAATTATAGGTTTATTGCTTGCTTGCACTTCCTTCTTTAATTGTTCCATTGTTTCAAGTGTTTTATTTTCCTTAAACTGATGAGCATGAACCACATAATCTTGACCTGCTTTGGTTAATTGATATTGATTCTTTGTCCTATAGAATATTTCCTTACGATCATATAAGTATGGACTTCCTAAGACCATTCCACATTCACTTAACGACACTACATCACATGTTACCTCGTCTACATACTTAGCTGAAATATCAAATTTGATTATGCATTTCTTTGTTATGTGCATTTGACAATGATTGCTTATCCATTTAAGTGTGTATGGCTAATGATTTACTTGTGTTTTTAACCTCAATTGCTTAACCAATTCTTCTGAGATTAGATTATATTGAGATCCACTGTCGATTAATGTGTCTATATTAGTGTGTCGCATGATGGTCCTTATATGAAACAAGTTACTTCTACAATCAATGCCTTCACCAATTTTACCTGTCATACCAACCAATGAGACCTTAGATTTGTCACCCGAATCTGATCCCAAGTCTGTGGGTCTTGTTGTCCCTGCCAATGTTTGCCTTCCCTCCTTTTCCTTGAACCACTTTGGCCTCTTCTCAGGATGAAACTGCCAACATCTGTCCTCATCATGTCCCTCTTTCTTGCAATCCTTACAAGAGGGCTTCTTGTCCTTTCTTGCCATTGCATTTGCCTTTTTTTCTATGCCACTTCCTCTTGTCCTCTTTCCTTGAAGACGATTCCCCTTGTTGAAACAAAGTTTATTTTTCTTCTCTAAATCCAAATCTCCTCTTTCTCTGGTTACGGAGCTGCCCTGAGTTAAAAAAAAAAAAGGTCAAAAGGTCCTTTAGGATTTTCGGGTTTCGCGGTTCGACTTTTCACAAAGTATGTTTTTATTTTTATTTTTTTATAACAACCCCAAAGTCCTGGTACCGAAGTCTCGAAAACATGATTGTTTAAAAGGAATTGAACAGATTTTAAAGTAAATGATTAAAAACGTTAACGAACTTCTAAGCCTTTCACATGTTCTTTTTCGACCATCTCAACTTAAGCAGCATTTCAAATGTCCCGACGTGATTTTCATAAAGTACCTTTTAATCATGATTGATTAAGGTTTAAAACACACTTGACAGAGCGTTAATCAATTGCAATTCGGGAAATCAAAGAGTCAACCTTGAGTCTCCTTAAACACCGATTCCCGAAGTCGTGAAGTTCTTAAAAGCTAACACTATGTTTATTAAGAGGTAAGAAGGTTTAATGATAATAAATCCCATCGCGATTTCGCGATTCGGGATTTCTTACGTTAAAAAGTCGTCGGAGTCTCGATACTCCAATCCATGAAAAGTAAAGACTAACCCCTGATCGTGATCAATTAAGGGGTTAAAACAAGTGGTTAGCGCCTAAATAAATCCCATTGCGGTTTCACAATTCGAGATTTACTTGTGTCATGCCTATTGGAGAAACGATACTCAAAACTCCGAAACATGAAGTCCTGAAAGAATTAAGTGCTTAAACATAATTAACTTAATTTTAAAAACAAGCATTAAGGGTATTAAGTAACTTTTCATGTTTCTCTATTCAAGAGTTTTCGATGACATTCCTTTCGAAATTCCAGTTTTGAATCACCGATATGCGACAGTATCTATAACGTATTAATGAGATATTTTTAACATTAAGTGCGTATCTCCAAGCATACCATCCCCATTAAAAGAATTTAATTTTTTATCACCTATATCGGTAGGCTAAATTTAATACAGGTTAAAGGTTAATAAAGGTTTGTTATGTTGAATTTCATTCTTACTTTCAGACTAGGAGAGAGTTATAATCAGAAGAAGTCACACATTTTTCTCTGCAATAGGTTTTCATTTTAGCACAAACGTCATGGCACCCAGAAAAGCGCCGAAGAAGAGTGAGGAGGTAGGTGAAAGCTTGAATCCGGATGGAGATGTTATATCTGACACTACGCCGCATGCTGTGGATTCAGTCAAACCTTGGAGGCAAAATTTTGAAACTTTAGACTATGAGATTAGGAATTTCCCCGACGATTTCGGAAATGAAAGGACTAAAAATAAACTCAGAGACATAGCAGAGTCTGAGCTTCACAAAATAGCCACACGGTTGAGACTCATTCCACACAACGACATGATAAGATGGGCTTTAGAGAAAACCGACATTCAGACGAGGAACATTCTAAACAACCAAGGGGTCATCGTCAGCTCGTTCAGACCCGAGCATATCCAAGTAATGTATAAACTGCCCCCTACTTCTAAATGCATTTATAATGCCGAATTCGTAGCGGAATTTCAAAGAAAGGAGTGTACAGAATTCGATCGAACATATTCGACTATAATCAAAGAATGGTGGGGAATTCCAGTGAGATTTAGAGCTAATACTCATTGAAATTATGCCACAGCTCCCTTAAACAAATACATGTTTTATATAGATTTGATGCTATGTAGACTTTTTGGGAAGAAAAACCCTACCCATTTCCCTGCAGAATGGGTGCCACTTATACACGAAGTAGCCGAGGGTCACAGTTTCAACTGGGGTAAATTTTTATCAAATAATCTAACTAAGGATATTGCAGAGTACCAAAAGGAAAAATTGAAAGGTCGACCTATATCTTTTTACATGTCTTCATATATTATGAATGATATTTGTTACATGACTCCTTTCCCCTTGATGAATTGGAGCTGGAACCCAGCCTGGACAAAGCCCATTCATGTTTATCATTCTAAACTATGGGAGGAGAATGTTAAATATTTATTTTACGAAATCTGTCACTACGTGGTGATACATTTGCACAAAATTTTGTATGGTTATGCACCCCCTCGTATTTCAGATTCAATTGTGGGAAACCTCAAGGCGATTGCAGATTGGTTTATAGAAGAGGGTTTCTCCTATGTCATGGTTTTCGGGTGCTCGATTCCTCCTCACACACTTCTGAAATTCCTTCCCGACAGACTGGTGTGCAGGGAGGTGGCCTACCAAATAATAACAGGTGGCATCGTCACAGAATTGAAAGCATCTCAGAAGACATTTTGGCCACTTTTTCCTCTAGAGATTGGGAAGTGTTCACTTCTTAACATTGGTCATTCCAAGGTTGAAGCTGTAGCATTGGAAGACATCAAATTGGTATATCTTGAACTCAGAAAACATGAACCTTATCAAATTGTAGGAAATTATCTTACTCATTGCACTATGAAGATGTATGAACATGAAGCTTTTCCCTATGACAACATGTTCAAGGGAGCCATAACCTATGAGGAAATATTAGACAGAGTTAAGGAATTCTCACCTGAACTACAGACCAACTTTCTGACTTTATAGAAGCACAAGTGAAGTGGTTTGCCGAAGATTCTATAGGGAGAATCAACAACCCCTCCTCCACCTCAAGGAAGTATTCCCCTAGGTTTCAGATCAAAGGCCCACGATAAATGGACTGCAAAAGAAAATCTAGAGAAGACTGAAGCATCTTCACAAAAAGTAGAAGCTTCACAATCAAAGAATCCAGGGTTTGAAACGCGTTCCAAATCCGAGACTCCTTCAAAGTTGAGTCAAATGATTCCTCTTTTATCATCAACTATTCCTACTGATATCCCTAAAAAAACAAGAGAAAATCAATCTACAGAGTTGGGTATCCCTATTACATCATTGACTCCTTTACAGTCAACTTTTGGGACTCGTCATCTGGAAATCATATATGCAAGTGACCTTACCCCTATCTCTAAAGAAGAGATACCCCCCTCTGAATAATTTTTCAGTAAGAAGAGAAAGGCATTACTAAAATAGAAAATGCATCTGAGAGAAGGCACAATGGTGAAGAAACACAGAGTTCTCGTAGATGGGAAAAATCTAGAAGAGGAAGACTTCACCACAGAAGTAGCAGGCTCTATGGGATCTTTGGAAACTGCCACTTTATTCTCAGTTGACTCTCTAAAAACAAGGCTGAAGCAGAAAAATCAAATGATAGCTCAGTTGCAAGACCAAATAAGGCACACAAAAAATAATATTCAAGAGGAGGTAAATCAAAGAGTTGAAAACGTCAGGACTACTAACAAGCAGGAAATGCAATTGTTGAAGTCTAGTTTAGATGAAGCAAACAAGCAGATGCAAATGATTCAGGTACAGGTTATTCAGTAAGAGGAATTAGTGAGACAACCACAGTCTGAGTTGAAATCCATTGAAGGACGAGTTGTGAATATAACAACATTTCAAGCGCAAGCACTAGAGGTGCATGAGAAACTACAAGCGCAACAACAAAACATGCTTTCTAAAATAGAGGTCGTTCAAAACTACTTCTTGGAAGTAAGCCACTCACTGGATAACATTTTTTTAAAGGAAAAAGTGGCCAAAACAACTCGCACTGCTTTTCAAAAGGCAGTAGCGTTTTCGGCTAGAGAGGAAGTACCAACAATCCCAAAGATGGCTGTAGAAGAACAGATCAGGGGAGACATCATGTTAAAAACATGGGAGACCAATATTGCCGAAAGCAGGAAAATGGCAAGAGAAGTTAGGAAAGAATGTGAAGAAGTGTTTGATCAACTAGATACAAAAACACTGGGCATTGGCAAAGGTGATTGTCCTGGGCTATTAGGAAAGATCAATGTTGTAAGGCATCAACTGCATATCAAGGAGAGATGGAATGAAGCACAGCTCGAGATTTCACAATTGAAGCAGCTTGACACCACCCAAATGGATAGGTGGCTAATAAAGCCAAATCTACAGTTGCAATCGACAAATTTTGACAAGGGAAAGATCGAAGACAGGCTGCCTAAAATTCAGAAGAAGTTATATGTGTTTGAATCAAAGGACACGTCAGAACCTTCCAGAATTTTGGTGCAGTTTCTAGACAGGTGCGTCGAGTGTTTGGGACTGAGCAAAGGAAGCGTTTCAAATAAATGATGAAGTAACACATGTGTGCTCATTTTTGTCCAACTGGTAGAAAAGTAAAAAGTAACCAAGAAAAACGGTTAGAATTTTGTATTCTGTAACCGTTAGCACCTAGGAGATCAGGAGAATACCAACCGTCTAAGGTTGATGATTTTCTTTGTACAAATACAATTTTGAAAGAGACATCAAGGGATTTTTTTTGGCCAGTTTGTATCAGAGAATTTTTTTCATTTTCCAGAATTAATACAAATGTGAGTCGAAGACTCCAGATGTCATCAAGTTTGGGTTATGTGTCCCTTTGATTATTTCATATTTCATATCATTTATCATATATCTTTGACGAATTTTTAGCTGCAATTTAGTACAACATCTACTGTGGTGATTAATTATTTTAGTCATCTAATTTGTTTACAGTTTTTCCTCTGTATCGGCTATCAATAGGTACAAGACCTGTGAATTACTTAGATTTCTATATCTTATGCTTCATTAAAGTTCTTCTTATATGTTTCTTCTTCTATCGCAAAGTGAGATTCTTCCTTGGTTGATGCCTCACATTGTTCAACAACTTTATGTTTTCTTTCATTTCATGCACGATTTTCATTTTAGCTCAAATATGAGAAACAACCTTTGATTATGTTATACTATTAATTAAAAATTTGGGAATTTTTCTTACTTAATCTAAAATTGAAACAACAACCTAAAAAAGCAACAATCTTTAATTTTTTTTTTCATCTATGATAGTACCTGTTACGAGACAACCCAATATCGAACCCGGTCTCACAGACCAGACCTGTATCACTTTAACTCTTTTTAACACCATCTTAAAAACTGCGACCACCCAGGTTGAACTTGAATTCTCATGGGCAGTCATTGAGTAGGATATTAGCATCTAGGAACAATTGGAAGCTAGACAAAGACAACTCAGAAACCATCCATAGCTCCTTGTCCCCTAAGAGTTTTTTTTCCTTTCTTTATATCATACACCCTCTTTTCGGATGCCTAGACTTTATACTTTCAAGCCTTAAGTATAAACTATGGAACAACATCTTTTTTGGCATCATTGTCAGGGAATGAAGAAACGAAACTATTTTCCCCGGGAAAACGACATCTGTGAGTTTCTCTCTTTGATAGTGAACAAAGAGTGAACACCTTTTAAAGGCTAAGTTATTCTTCACTTTGCAACTCCAGGTTTAAGTAAGCTGACATCCATTCGAAGGAACACCAGACAAAACCCAAATGATAAGAAGACCAAACCTGTTTTTGATTCCGCAAAAATACTAAAAACAAGGGGTTTCCTTAAGCAAACTACTGCAACCTACCAGCCTAAATACATGTAGTCTAAGACTAAGATTCCACTTGAAACACTAAATTCGCAAGAAATTTCCACCCAAACCCTTTTCGGAGAAACTTCGGCTAAGACTTTTGAAGCTGAGACCATAGACCCAAATTTCATTTTCCCTGAAATTAAATATGAAACTCATTCGACTACCTCCTGCGTAAGCGAAGGTGAAAATCCCTCAGTGAAACTCACATCGATTGATATCCCATCAGATCTTGAACTAAATTTCCCAACCTCACAAAGTCTAGAAGAGTATACCATACACTCAGATTCAACCCTTACAGGTTCTCCCATCTACATTTATTGCAAGTCAGAAGAGACGAGTCCTCGTATCCTGGTTCCCCCTTTTCCAGTTTTTTCATCTTCTGATAATCGGTTCTTGGAATATTTTTTGCTTCATCCCAAAGAAGATAAAGAATCGTTGTACATATTTGAAAACCCTCTTTATAATGTACCAATTTCCACTCCTAGAATATCTATGGAAACTTCCAGAGGAGGAGGAGGGGGCGATCAAGGCCCACCCCCACCCCCACCCCCTAGGATTTTTGCTAAAGTAGCTGCCAGATACGCTCCTCTGGTCTTCCTAGTACCCCTTCATGATTTACCTAAAAACTACATGAAAAACCTACCTAAGTTTACAGGGGAGGGAGACTTAACCACAGCCGAACATATAAATTACTTTGATCAATTCACAGATATTCTCGATCTCGAGCATGAAGACGTATATTCACGGTTGATTGTTCAAACGTTTGAAGGACAGGTGAGAACCTGGTTTCAAAGTTTGCCCGCAGGTTTGATATTGTCCTATGACGCGTTAGAAAACTCTTTTCTCAGACAATGGGGTGAAAGGAAAGATCACTTATATTATTTAACTGAGTTTGGGGCTTTAAGGAATATAAATTCAGAAACTGTTATGGAATTCATCCAAATATTTAAGAAGTTATATAACAAGATACCTGTTGAAGTTAAACCTTCCCAACTCACAACAAAAGTAACATTCATTGGGGCTTTCGAAACTGAGTTCGCATTATTATTAAGAGAAAGGAGAGCGGTCGAACTTACCAGAATGCAAGACGATGTCGTAGAGATTGAGTCAAATATGATGGCTTCTGGTAAATTAAAGGCAAAAGTGGAAATGGGAAACATAGAGACCAAAGGTTTTAAGGAACAAGTAGGACCCTTAAGATCTGGGATATCCTCAGATGATAAAATGGATGATATGGCAAGTATAATTAAAGAATTGTCAAATAAAATTTCAAAGATGGAACTAGATCAATCAAAAGTAGATCAATTCGTCAGGAGATAATTTATGAGGAACCCCAATCCTCAAATACAACAAAGACAAATTAAAAATGAAGATCAAAAGGTTCATACTCCTTTAGAAAATGAAATTTTTATAGGAGGTAATTACATGCAACAATTTGAGGATTTAGAAGAAGATATTAATAATCTCGGTGGAGATTGTTATCGACCTCATTTAACTAGACAACATTATGATACTTATTTAAAAATAAAACATTGGTCTAATGAGAATAGAAACACAAATAATACAGAGGACCCTGCTTGCCAAGGAATCATCGATACTATAATGGCCGAGCTCCAAAACAAGTATAATCTAAGGTCTAAAACTAAAAGCATGACAACTACCCAACCAAAGAAAATCCTGCCGAGAGGCGAAGTATATGAACCAACCCCAAAGGGACCTGAAACTCAGAACACTAGGATGAAAGGAGTTGACCCATAAGGTGCAAAAACTAAGACAACCGAAACACAGATGAAAGGAACAAAAACAACTGAAAACAAAGCAATACAAACAAGTAAAGATGAAAAGAAGGAGTCTGAAGTACCAATCAGAGAAACTGAAAAAAATCATAGGAGGTTTCAGCCTAGAAAATGAGATTAACAAAATCAAAATACCAATACCTCTGGTTGAACTGGCAAAGAATCCCATTTACCAAAAACAAATCACCAAAATGATAATTTTTTTTAGATATGGGGAGTCAAGATGATGTTATAAATTTGGAAGATGATAAGCCTAATATAATTTTTGGTCTGCATTTTGAAGGGGCCAGAGATACTGTTGCTCCTTTTTACATTACACTGAACGTTCATGATCGTCTGCTACATAATTGCATGATAGATTCTGGAGCCTCGCATAACGTGATGCCCAAGTTTATTATGGACAGACTGGGCCTCGAAATTACTAGGCTGTATGGAGACCTGTATTCATTTGATTCAAGAAAAGTTAAATGTATGGGCATGATTAAGGATTTAGTGGTAAATCTTGCACAAATCCCAGTAAAAAGTGTTCTGATGGATGTGGTTATTGCTTATATACCTCCAAATTATGGTATGTGATTATCAAAGTCTTGGGGTGCTAAGCTTGGAGGATCCCTTCAGTTGGACATGAAATACACCATAATTCCCATCTTCGGAGGGCAGTTCACCCGATTATACCGGGAAACACGGATGACATATATGGTAAGTGATCCTCATAATCCCATCAATCACCCTGTTTATGCCACTGATCAGAACCTTGGAAATTATATTTTATCGATCAATGACGATATAGATGAATGTGCTAAAGATCTCACAAAAGGAAATAAAATAGAAAAGATAAAAGAAAGTGTATATACTACTGGAATCTGGAAAATGTATTTCGATGGTGCTTCGTCATGTGAAGGAGCAGGCGCAGGTGTACTTTTTTTAGCACCTGGAGATGAGTTTATCATTCCTTTATCTTACAGACTACAGTGGGACATAGACTACACAAATAATGTATGCGAGTATGAAGCCCTGGTTTTGGGATTAGAGACCGCCATAAAATTAAATATAAAAAACTTGGAAGTCTACGAAGATGAGGAACTAATTGTGAAACAAATAAATCGGTAGTATCAAGACAAACATCCTTGATTGAGATCTTACAAAAACTGCGTTTGGGATTTAATGGAAATTGTTTTCTCGTCAGTGAATGTCCATTACATTCCCCATACAGAAAACCTGCAAGCTATTCTGTTAGCCAAGGAAACCTCAAATTTTGCACCTCCTACAACTTTAAAACTTAAGTATCACATAGAGATAAGGCACATAACCCCCATACCAAACAATATACAACACTGGCAGGTGTTCAAAGATGATGAACAGATCAGAAAATTCCTCGAAATGGTGGAAGAATTTTTTGAAACACACATCGATCAAGAAAACCATAACGATCATACTTGGATTCTGCAAGAAGGGGAAGATCCTCAAGAGTTCCAAGATAAGATCACAAATCATTTCATGTTAGTACTAAAAAATAATCAAATCCCTAAAGGTCTAATTCCCTTAGAAATGTTATTTGATCATAATGATATGCCTTTGAAATCTACATTACAGCCTCAGCCAGAGGAAGTCGAAGATTGCGATATAGGCACTAAAGAAAAACCTAGAATAGTAAAAATATAAAAATATCTTCCTCTTGAGATGAAAGGAAAATATGCAGATTTACTTGAGCAGTATAAATACGTGTTTTCTTGGTCTTACAACAAGCTGAGAACTTATGACACCACTGTGATCAAACACAACATTCCTTTAAAGCTAGGTGTTAAACCTTTTAGACAAAAGCTCAGGCAAATCAATCCCATATTATTGCCCATGGTTGAAAAAGAAGTAAAAAAAATCCTGGATGCCAAAATAATTGTACCACTCAGGTACTCTGAATCAGTAGCCAACCTGGTCTCGGTAAGAAAAAAGAGCGGAGAAATCAGACTGTGTGTAGATTTTAGAAATTTAAATAAATCATCTCTTAAAGACAATTATCCGCTACCAAAAATGGGCTATGTTTTATATAAAGTAGTCAGAGCAAATAGGATGTCCATGATCGACGATTTTTCCGGATACAATCAGACTGTTGTCAACGAAGACGATAAAGAAAAAACAACCTTCACCACCCCTTGGGGTACATTTATGTATGATAAAATTCCATTCGGTTTAATGAATGCAGGTGCTACCTTCCAGTGGGCTATGGATATCACCTTCGTCGGTGAAAGAGATAAATTCGTGGTTATTTATCTTGATGATCTGACCATTTTTTCTAAATCTGATGAAGATCATCTAATACACCTCAAGCAAACGTTCAAGAAATGTCGCAAATTAGGTTTGTCTTTAAATCCCAATAAGTCTCACATTGCAATGCAAGAAGGGAAAATCTTGGGCCATATTGTATCTCAGGATGGAATTAAAATCGATCCTAAAAGGGTCGAAGTTATTGACACTATAAATATTCCTAGAAATGTAAAAGAAATCCAGTCCTTTTTAGGGAAAATAATTTTTTTGAGGAGATTTATCCCAAACTTTGCTGAAATTGTGAAATTCATTACAAATATGCTCAAGAAGAACAACAAAGTTAAATGGATAGTCGAAGCTAAAGCATCGTTTGTGCGCATCAAGAAAATTATAGGTGAAGCACCTGTACTGGCAAGCCCTGATTATCTCAAGGAATTTTTTATTTTCTCATATGCATCCGAACACACAATCACAACAGTACTTCTACAAAAGAATGAAGAAGATTTTGAGCAACCAATAGCATTCTTCAGTAAAATCCTCAGAGACGCAGAATTGAAATATGACATAATGGAAAATAAGACATACACTATGGTGAAGGCACTAAAGGATTTTAGAACCTACGTGTTACACTACAATATAATTGCATATGTACCCACCAGTTTCGTTAAGGATGTATTGGTTCAACCTGATAGCGACGGGAAGAGGGGTCGATGGCTCGCTAAGTTTCGAGAATTTGATTTAGAACTAAAACCGAAAAAGCTCGTAAAAGGACAAGGTTTGGCTAAGCTACTAGCTGAATCAAATTTCAGAGCGCTCGGTATAAATAATCTACAAGAGTGTGAAGGATGTATGGATATGGACGAACTCGACGACCAAATAGCTACAACCAATATAGAATAAAAGTTTACAACTTAGGTGTGGTACAAGGATATAGTATCCTATCTTCTGACTTTGAAATACCCAAGTGATATGACTCCATCTAAAGTTAAAACGTTGAAATTGCATGTTGTGAAGTACTGTATTTTAGAGAGCCAATTGTATTGGAAAGACCCTCTGGGTTTTCTATTGGTTTGTCTAGTAGAATCAGAGATCGAAAGGGTCATAAATGAATTCCACGAGGGAGTGTGCAGAGGACATCATGCGTGGAGAGCAATGACTTATAAATGTTGGTACTGAGAGGGGGGTGAATCAACATCAAGTACAATTTAAAGCCTTTTTCAACTTATAATTAAACCATTCAATTATATCCAATGAGAAATGAACAATAGTATAACATTTTCACCAATACACCACAGTACACCATGCACAATATATGAGAAATAATCAATAGTTATTGTTCAAGGGAAGTAATGACTTTCAAAGGTAGCTACAACTTCCAAATGTAAAGAGAGGGATAAACCTCCAAGAGGAAGATACAATTCTCCAATATCAAGAGATATTTGAACTCTCCATCCTTTCCCCTTCCTTCCACCCAAGAGTATATGAGAGATAATAAAACTTTACATTAAATCATCACCATCAACCAATCATCACATAGAACCTGATAATGCTTCTTGAGACTTCTTCAATTTATGAAATTATTCAATTATTGGAGTACTCTGATCCTGTAGATAATATTAATCAATGTATTCTCTGAAACTCCTCCAAGTTTCACTCCTTGAATCCTCCCCAAAAAGAAGTTATATAAAGAATGGTAGACTTTATTCAATTCTGGTCTATTCAGGAGACCGAACTTGTATAGAATGCCCCACGCTCAATATTTAACATACGATTCTGAAACTCACACACAAGAAACTACAATCCTTAATATTTCCAATGAAGTTTGTCCCACATCATTTGGATTCGCGATGAATAAGTTATGACTTTTTTACCCGGAACACTTGTTTATTGACTAGCTTAAGGACTGGTCACAAACCCTATCTTCCACAGAGTGTATCTCCATAATTATAGCGAATCAAGAGCTGAATTTTTTACCAGAGGTATTTTGATATGTATTATCAATACCATAGCAATTTCACCATCTGAATCGTTCTAGAAAAAAGAGTTATAGCAAAAATGGTAAGATGGCCTGAAAATAACATACCCTAGAACACATCACCAAAAGACATCATCCTCCCTTGAAATTCGACCTTATTTACTTCTTATTTCCTCTGAAATTTGAATTGTATCAAATGAATGTATAATGATGTTTATTTATACCATTTATGTCACTTCCTTTTAACATTAGGGCCGACCTGACACTTTCTTA
>JZKD02S2076586.1:187708-199168 GCA_000966675.3 Picea glauca | reverse complement strand
GGGTGTTGTATATGCATGTGCATTGTCCTTCATGTCCAAATACCTTTATCAATCTTGCGGTCCAAAACCCATGACTAGGGTTGACATCAATGACAACAACCAATATTCCAATAATAAAATCATGAGAGAGGGATATTATTGGCCTAAATTATTCGCATATGTAAATACCAAAGTCAGAGCCTGTAATTCATTCCAATTATTTGCAGGCAAGCAAAAACTCCCAGCACTACCTCTGGTCCTGGTCAAAACGAAAGCTTTGTTCCAACAATGGGGGTTGGATTTTATAGGAGAAATTAATCCACATTCCAATGCACAACACAAATGGATCCTGACCGCTACAGATTATTTCACCAAATTGGTAGAAGCTATTCCGACTAGAAAATCCACAGATTCAATGGTGATAGACTTCCTGGAAGAAAATGTATTATCTAGATTTGGTTGTCCCTGAAAGATAGTTACAGATAATGCCCAGGCATTCAAATCTATGGAAATGGTCATATTTTTCCAAAAGTACAATATTATATTGGGTCACTCCATGACATACTATCCCCAAGGAAATGGGCTAGCTAAATCATCAAATAAAATCTTAATTACTATAATTAAGAAGGTGTTGATTGTAAATAAAAAATCCTGGCATGTGCATTTGAAATACGCCTTGTGGGCGAATCAGATAGGCACCAAGAAATTGATTCACAATTATCCATTTCAAATGGTATACAGGACTGACATGGTATTACCCATAAACCTTGCTCTACCTGTGATGAAACTTTGGCAAGATGAAAAAGAAGAACCGAACCATGTCACAAGAAGAATAAATCAACTGATTGAAGTTCAACAGAATAGGGCCGAGGTGGATGAAAGGCTGCAAAAATATCAAGACAACATGAAAGCATTGTTTGATCAGAAGGCTAAAGATAGGGAATTCCTCCCTGGTGATTTGGTTTTGAAATGGGATGCTAGGAGGGAAGACTCAACAAAACATGGAAAATTTGATCATATCTGGCATGGACCATTCAAAATCCCAGCTTCTGAAGGAAAAAACTCATTCCTGTTAGAAAATTTGGACGGTAAAATCCTCAACACCCTTATCAACGAGCGTTATCTGAAGCACTATATGCAATAAACAATTTCCAAAATTCCACTGTATATACCGGTTTGTGTTTTCTGTTTTCATAGTTTTTCGGTAAGTTTTACTTTCACCACAAATAAAATAGGTTAGTGACCTCCTAGAAATAGAGATATAAAATATTCAACACATTTAATTCTATCAATCTTAAAACCATTATGCTTTTCATGTTGTTTTCTTGTAGGATTCTGGTCTACAGCCCAAACATCAAACAGAAAAAAACATATGGTCATGTATCAGGAAATTGATTCGCTTGAAACAGGTGATAAACAAATAATTTACTAAGATGAGAACAAAGTGGTATTGCAAAGGTATGAAATTACGAAATGTCTAGATTTCAAATGAATATCACCTAAGTGAAACAATAGTCTCATGAGTATGAACATATTCACCCGAGGTATCATTGAAAGAACACAATTTTCTGTGGATCTTAAAGGATTCCCTTGGATGAGATAAAAATAAGTAAAATAAACAGGAGAAGTAAAGTGAGCTCAGAAAGGGTTCCAAGAGTCAGGATTGCATTGCCGCAACTATTTTTATGAAATCCAAAGCCCTCTCTATCATCCTATCCCAATCTTTGGTATCTTCCCCTCGACCCCAGATGCCTTCCCATGTTTTCCACAAGGGGAAGGAGAGGTTACACTTTAGCTCTGAAAGCTGACAAACAAATCTTTAAGAAGAAAGGAAATTCCTCACGACTCCTCAAACTCTTACTGAACAAAGATATGTATAAGCTAATCCTGACTCTCTTAGTTCTTTTAAAAAGTTCTAAATTTTTTTTAGTCTTGCTCAAAAGAAGGCCCTTGGAAATAAAATCCCCCCATAAATTTTCCTACAGACTAAGATTTTTTGAAGGCCGAAAAGAAACTGATCCAGAGTAATCAAAGTGAGTTGATAGACCTCTGTTGCAAAATTATATACAAATATCGCCCCTAGTGTACTTTATACTAATTGATTGCCCCCACTTCATGTCAAAGAAAGCATAAGACAGATGGTGAAAGGAAATTCAAAAAATTGATTGCCCCCATCTACTCCAAAAAAGAGATGATGAAAGGAAATTCATGAAATGATTTTCCTCATCTCAGCATTTAAATGCAAAGTTACAATTTGAAGTGGTGAAAGGAAATTCAATAAAGGGAATCAGATAACTTCAACGAGGTTCTAAACAGGTTCGCTGGCAGTGAAGCAATGTATAAGATATTTGTAAGGTTGTTATACATGAATTATAATGTACTCTGGTAAATTAGTTTTCTTTGAAGTTCGATCTACATCCCAAGGTCGTGCAGGACTCCCTGATTAAAAACATTAAAATTAATTCACCTTGAGGCAAGCAAAATCAACATAACCTATTAAAATTCCTAAGGTTGTTTGGGTTATCTTAAGCAGACCACAAATCAATATTAGGAAAGAGGAAGTCAAATGGTCTAAAATTGAGATTAAAGAGCGATTAGGTTTCGAAAGCTTTCAGAGATAAAGATGAAACCCCCTTTTTCCTCTGCACCCTCTTCCTGAACAAGTTTTTGCAGAAACAAACTAATGACAACATTTTCCCAATAAAGGCATGTGGTCTATTTTTCTTCTCATCCCATGAGGAGACGAGATCCCTAGATGGAGCCTATGTTGAAAAAAAGTTTATTTTTCTTCTCTAAATCCAAATATCATTTTTCTCTGGTTACAGAGCCTCCCTGAGTAAAAAAAAAAAGGTCAAAAGGTCCTTCAGGATTTTCGGGTTTTGGGGTTCGGCTATTCACAAAGTATGCTTATTTATTTATTTTTATAACAACCCCAAAGTCTTGGTACCGAAGTCTCTGAAACATGATTGTTTAAAAGGAATTGAACATATTTTAAAGTAAATAATTAAAAACGTTAACGACCTTCTAATCCTTTCACATGTTCTTTTTCGACCATCTCAACTTAAGCAACATTTCAAATGTCCCGACACGCTTTTCATGAAGTACCTTTTAATCATGATTAATTAAGGTTAAAACACACTTAACAGAGTGTTAATCAGTCTCAATTCGGGAAATCAAAGAGTCAACCTTGAGTCTCCTTTAACCCCAATTACTGAAGTCGCGAAGTTCTTAAAAGATAATAATATGTTTATTAAGAGGTAAGAAGGTTTAATGATAATAAATCCCATCGCAATTTCGCGATTCGGGATTTCTTGCGTTAAAAATTCGTCAGAGTCCCAATACTCCAATCCAAGAAAAGTAAAGACTACCCCCTGATCATGATTAATTAAGGGGTTAAAACAAGTGGTTAGCTCCTAAATAAATCCCATCGCGGTTTCACGATTCAGGATTTATTTGTGTCATGCCTCTTGGAGACACGATACTCAAAACTCCGAAACACGAAGTCCCAAAATAATTAAGCGCTTAAACATAATTAACTTAATTTTAAAAACAAACATTAAGGGTATTACATAACTTTTTGCGTTTCGCTATTCAAGAGTTTTCGATGACATTCCTTTCGAAATCCCAGTTTTGAATCGTCGATATGCGATAGTATCTATAATGGATTAATGAGATATTTTTAACATTAAGTACGTATCTCCAGGCGTACCATCCCCATAAAAATCATTTAATTTTTTATCGCATGTATCGATACGCTAAATTTAAGACAGGTTAAAGGTTAAAAAAGGTTTGTTATGTTGAATTTCATTCTTACTTTCAGACTAGGAGCAAGTTATACTCAGAAGAACTCACGCATTTTTCTCTACAACAGGTTTTCATTTTAGCACAAACATCATGGCACCTGAAAAAGCGCTTAAGATAAGTGAGGAGGCAGGTGAAATCTCGAATCCAGATGGAGATGTTATATCCGACACTATGCCACATGTTGTGGATTCAGTCAAATCCTGGTGGCAGAAGTTTGAAACTTTAGACTATGGGATTAGGAATTGCCTCGACTATTTCAGAAATGAAAGGATTGAAAATAAAATCAGAGACATAGCAGAGTCTAAGCTTCACAAAATATCCACACGACCAAGACTCATGCCATACAATGACATGATAAGTTAGGCTTTAGAGAAAACCGACATTCAGACGAGGAAGATTCTAAACAACCAAGGGGTCGTCGTCGGCTCGTTCAGACCCGAGCATATCCAAGTAATGTATAAACTGCCCCCTACTTCTAAATACATTTATAATTCCAAATTTGTAGCAGAATTTCAAAGAAAGGAGGGTACATAATTCAATCAAACATATCCAACTATAATCAAATAATGGTGGGGAATTCTAGCAAGGTTTAGAGCTGAGAATCATGGCAATTATGTCACAACTTCGTTAAATGAATACATGGTTTACATAGATTTGATGCTATGTAGAATTTTCAGGAAGAAAAACCCTACCCATTTCCTTGTAGAATGGGTGCCACTTATACACGAAGTAGTTGAGGGTTACAGTTTCATCTGGGGTAAAATTTTATCAGATAATATAACTAAGGATATTGCAGAGTACCAAACGGAAAAATTGAAAGTCCAACCTACATCGTTTTACATGTATGCATATATTATGGATGCTATATGTTACATGACTCCTTTCCCCTTGATGAATTGGAGCTAGAACCCAGCTTGCACGGAGCCCATTCATGTTTATCATTCTAAACTATGGGAGGAGAATGTTAAAGATTTCTTTTACGAAATATGTCACTACGTGGTGATACCTTTGCACCAAATTTTGTATGGTTATGCACCCCCTCGTATTTCAAAGTCAATCGTGGGAAACCTCAAGGCGATCGCATATTGGTTTATAGAAGAGGGTTTCTCCTATGTCAGGGTTTTTGGGAGTTCAATTCCTCCTCACGCACTTCCGAAATTCCTTCCCGACAGACTGGTGTGCAGGGAGGTGGCCTACCAAATAATAACAGGTGGCATCTACATAGAATTGAAAGCATCTCAGAAGAAGTTCTGGCCACTTTTTCTTGTACAGATTGGGAAGTGTTCACTGCTTAACTTTGGTCATTCCAAGGTTGAAGTTGCAGCACTGGAAGACATCAAATTGGTAGATCTTGAACTTAGAAAACATGACCCTTATCAAATTGTAGGAAATCATCTTACTCATTGCAATATGAAGATGTATGAACATGAATCTTCTCCCTGCGACGACATTTTCAAGGGAGCCAGAACCTATGAGGAAATATTAGACAGAGTTCAAGCATTATCACCCAACCTACAGACCATCTTTCTGACTTTCCAGAAGCACAGGCGAAGTGGTTTGCCGAAGATTCTACAGGGAGAATAAACAAACCCTCCTCCATCTCAAGGAAGTATTCCGCTAGGTTTTGGATCAGAGGCTCACGATAAAGGACTGTAGAAGAAAATCCAGAGAAGATTGAAGCATCTTCACAAAAAGTAGAATCTTCACAATCAAAGAATCCAGGGTCTGAAACGAGTTCCAAATCCGAGACTCCTTCAACGTCGAGTCAAACAATTCCTCCTTTATCATCAACTATTCCTACTGATATCCCTAAAACATTAGGAGAAAGTCAATATACAGAGTTGGGTAGCCCTATTACATTATTGACTCCTTTACAGTCAACTTTTGGGACTCCTCATCTAGCAGTCATATATGAAAGTGACCTTACCCCTATCTCTAGAGAAGAGATACCTCCCTCTGACTTCTTTTTCAGTAAGAAGAGGAAGGAAATACTAAAACAAGAAATGCATATGAGAGAAGGCACAATGGTGAAGAAACACATAGTGCTCATAGATGGGAAAAACCTAGAAGAGGAAGACTTCACCACATAATTAGAAGGCTCTATGGGAGCTTTGGAAACTGCCAATTTATTCTCAGTTGACTCTCTTAAAAAAAGGTTGAAGCAAAAAAATCAAATGATAGCTCAGTTGTAGGACCAAATAAGGCACACAGAAAATAATAATCGAGAGGAGGTAAATCAAAGAGTTAAAAACGCCAGGACTGCTAACAAGCAGGAAATGCAATTGTTGAAGTATAATTTAGATGAAACAAACAAGCATATTCAAATGAGTCCGGTACAGGTTATTCGGAAAGAGGAATTAGTGAGACAACTACAGGCTGAGTTGAAATCCATTCAAGGACAAGTTGTGAATATAACATCATTTCAAGCCCAAGCACTAGAGGTGCATGAGAAACTACAAGAAGAACAACAAAACATGCTTTCTAAAATAGAGATAGTTCAAAACTATTACCTGGAAGTAAGCCACTCACTGAATAACATGGTTTTAAAGGAAAAAGAGGCCACAGTAGCTTGCGTTCCTTTTCAAAAGGCAATAGCGTTTTCGGCTAGAGAGGAACTACCAACAATCCCAAACTTGACTGTAGAAGAACAAATCAGGGGATACATCATGTTAAAAACATGGGAGACCAATATTGATGAAAGAAGGAAAATGGCAAGATAAGTTAGGAAAGAATGTGAAGAAGTGTTTGATCAACTAGATACAAAAACACTGGGCATTGGCAAAGGTGATTGTCCTGGGCTATTAGGACATATGAATGTTGTAAGGCATCAACTGCATATCAAGGAGAGTTGAAATGAATCACAACTCGAGATTTCACAATTGAAGTAGCTTGACACCACCCAAATGGATAAGTGGCTAATAAAGAAAAATCTATAGTTGCAGTCGACAAAGTTTGACAAGGGAAATATCGAAGACAGGCTGCCTAAAATTCAGAAGAAGTTATATGTGTTTGAATCAAAGGACATGTCAAAACCTTCCAGAATTTTGGTGTAGTTTCGAGACAGGTGCATCGAGTGTTTGGGACCGAGTGAAGGAATCATTTCAAATAAATGATGAAGTAATGGATGTGTGCTCATTTTTGTCCAACTGGTAGAAAAGTAAAAAAGTAACCAAGAAAAACGGTTAGAATTTTGTATTATGTAACCCTTAGCACCTAGGAGATTACGAGAATACCAACCGTCTAGGGTTGATGATTTTCTTTGTACAAATAAAATTTTTAAAGAGACATCAAGGGATTTTTTTTGGCCAGTTTGTATCAGAGAATTTTTTTCATTTGCCAGAATTAATACAAATGCAAGTCGAAGACTCCAAATCCCATCAAGTTTGAGTTATGTGTCCCTCTGATTATTTCATATTTCATATCATTTCTCATATATCTTTGATGAATGTTTAGCTGCAATTTAGTACAACATCTACTGTGGTGATTGATTATTTTAGTCATCTAATTTGTTTACATTTTTTCCTCTGTATCGACTATCAACAGGTACAAAACCTGTGAATTACTTAGATTTCTATATCTTATGCTTCATGAAAGTTCTTCTTATCTTTTTCTTCTTCTGTCACAAAGTGAGATTCTTCCTTGGTTGATGCCTCACATTGTTCAAGAACTTTATGTTTTCTTTCATTTCATGCACGGTTTTTAGTTTAGCTCAAATACGAGAAACAACCTTTGATTATGTTATACTATTAATTAAAAAATTGGGAATTTTTCTTACATAATCTAAAATCGAAACAACAACCTAAAAAAGCAACAATCTTTAAAAAAAAATTTCCTCTATGACAGTACCTGTTACGAGACAACCCGATATTGAACCCGGTCTCACAGACCATACCAATATCGCTTTAACTCTTTTTAACACCATTTTAAAAACTACTATCACCCGGGTTGAACTTGAACATTCATGGGCAGTCATTGATCAGTATATTAGCATCTAGGAACAATTCGAAGCTAGACAAAGACAACTCAGAAACCAGCCATAGCTCCTTGTCCCCTAAGAGTTTTTTTTCCTTTCTTTATATCATACACCCTCTTTTCGGATGCCTAGACTTTATACTTTCAAGCCTTAAGTATAAACTATGGAATAACACCCTTGATACACCTTCTTTCCCTTCTTCAATATACATCACTTGAACATAAACCTCATCAAGGTTAGTGGGTCCAAACATGAATACAATATTTCTAACATGTGCAGGTAAACCTCCTATATACTTCATAAGGGTTTCCTTTGTATGTAAAGGGATATCTAACATCAATGCCATTTTTCGAAAGCCATCAATATACTCTTGCACTGTTTGTCCTTTTCTTAGTTTTAAAGATTGCCATTCCATTAATGATTTTTCTTTATAACCCAAAGGATAGAATTGTTTCCTAAGTGAAGAAATGAAACTTTTCCATGATGGAAATACATTACCCACTTGTTGCATTCTGTTTTGCAACTTTCTTTGCCACCAGATGAGAGTTGTACCTGCAAGTCTCAAATATGCCAACTCGATTTGTGTGGCCTCATCCTTGATTCGTTGCACACTGCAGTAAACCTCCATCTTCCTAACCTAATTGTCAAGTATCTCTACATTAACTTCACCATCATATATGGGCAACTCAAATTTAACATCAAGTTTTAATAATGGCATTTCATTCCTATGTTTATGAACATGTTTCTTTGCATTGGATTTAGAACTTGAACTTGAAGAAGAAGGAGAAGAAGGAGGTGATGATGGAGGTGAAGGAGGAGTCTGAGGAGGATCCTATTCCTCATCACTTTTTCCCTTTGAAGATTAACCCAGTTTTGGTCTTTTCCGTTCCAAGTAATCCTCGTACAAAACTTTCACCATCTCCGACATAGCAAGGAAAGTTTTCTGGAACTCTTTCTCATCCTGAGAAAGCCCTTCTTCCGATGCCATCTTCTCACTGTGAGAAGATATCTTTCTCAATACAATCAATGGATTTTATTTAACAAGCTCGCCTTCACCATGTTGTATCTTTTCCCTGGTTAACATGCAAAACTCAAATCCAAACGTCAACTAGCTCTGATACCACCTGATCTGAAAAAATATTTTAATGATTGTGGTTGAGTTATTAATTACATGTGTTAATTAACCATGTATGAAGCTGAAACAAAGAGAATGAATTTAATGAAGAAACATAGCAACCATAAAACAATATACATATCTGAACATAAGCATGAAGGACAACAAACCATAACAAGAGAAGTGATAACAGAGTTCAACAAGGTTGCCTATGTCTTCGGTCCTTTGTATCAGTGGGGGAGGCTTATTTATTAATTATTCAATGCTTGCAAAGTACAAAAAAATTACATCAAATGGATCTCATACTGGTCTCACTGTGTTCTGATCAACCTCGAAAATCTAACACAACTGACGACACTGAAAAATACTAAGTGTAGCTCCTAGAAATGGCCCGCAAAGGTCTCCTCCTCAACAACTTCCCTGCATAAAAATGGCTTTGGCTTGGCTTTGTTTCAGCATAAATATGCTCTGAATGTCCCCCATGGCCTAAAAAAGGCCTGGGTTTTATATATCTGAAGTTGGTTATCCTTCCCCAACTTCCTCCCAAAATCTGGGCTCAAAAAGAGCCCAATATCCCCCCAAAATGGGCAAAAATCTCTTATTACAGGCATAAAAATCAATTAGAAATCCCCAAACTATATTAATAAAACCCACTCTGTAAAAAAATTCAAATATAGTCCAAAGGGGCTAGCGCGCGCACTTAAAACAGGGTCACATGCATACCATATGGCCAAGTGCTAGGCCCCTAGGGGCTGGGCGCTCACCCTCAATCTGCAAGCACCTGGATATAAGGCGCATCTCATGTGACCTCCGGTCTATGGATAAGCCTCCCACATGATTTTCATGTGGATAACTCCTTGTATTGTGGGAACAACCTGAGATCCGAGGGCTAATCCTTATCATTCCCCCCCCATGCTCAGTTATTAAACCAGAGTCACATGGTAAGGTTGGATGGGTGCCCGAGGGTTGGGGCTAGGCCCCAACCCATTTCACCATATTACATAATATATTTCAATTTAAATAGTACATTGTGGGTTATATGCAACAAGAAACACATAGGCACGTTGGCTATTGGGGCCTTTGTGAAAGAGCAATGCTCTTTGGGAGAGGTCGTTGGTTCGATTCCTGCTACTCCATAATAGTTTTTCCAATGAACCTAATGTCCAACCAATGGGTGCCATGTGGCACCCCACCATTTGTTGTCCTCCGATGCCATGTGTCAACATGCTATTGGTCCCTGTCACTGTCCAGTCAACCCATTTTTGTGCTACCACATGTCACTATGCTTACATCAGCATGGTGATGTCATGCTGATGTCAACATTGACTTTTTTCCAGTTTGACTTTTGAGATGTTTGGAAAAATGATCAGAGTGAAATAACTCTCACATACAATGGTCATTTGAGAAAGTAAATATATGGCTGGAATTAGCATGACGAGCCGATCACAATGGAATTGGTTTCGTTCGATTCGAATAAATTTCATTTTTGAGCCTTTTCTAGACCTGAGAAGCCTCCTAGATTCGATTATGGATCACACCTCCCCACTAAGGACCTTTTGGTCCCCAAAAGGTTATTGACCAGTCAACAAGATCGGGATAGGCCACCCAACTTGTCCTCTGTCTTTGAACTCTGTCCTGTGCACCTGTCTCATCAAGATCAACTGTAACACAATCATGGCAACTGACAACATATTGTTAGCCATTTGAAACCTGTTACATCTTACTGAAGCCAATATCATCCATGTAGACAACATTACTAATGATATCATCAAAAAGACGATTGCAAATGAGATGATATACTTGTAATATTTGCATGAGATGAGCTTATCTTGAAGCAACCTGTGATTGATTTTCCATTCAACAATCATTTCCTGTTCTTGCTTAAGATCGATTACTTCATTTGAAACAATTATAGGTTTGTTGCTTGCTTTCACTACCTTCTTTAATTGTTCCATTGTTTGTGTTAGGGTCCTATCCCGCACATAGGTAGATCAATATATTCGGATGTAATAAAGGTCAATATTAATAAGGCCTTTCAATAAAATAGAATAAGGCGGATGTAAGAAGACCTAATAGTAGCTTCCGCTTCTAGAAGTATATTCCTCTAGATGCTTCTCTTGATAGACATATTTAGTATAAATAAGGGTCGAGGGTATGAAAACATTAGCTTGGAGATTATTGTAACAGAGCGCTACTCGACTGGAGGTTGCCCCCTCGAAGAGGCCCGTGAACATTGCTTTCTGAATGAAAGTGTTGTTTTTGTTGTTGTTCTTATATCATTACTGTGTTATTGTGGAGATTATGCTAGTTAAATTACTGTTATTCTGCCATTTCTAGAATTTTATTTATGTTCTGCATATTTATTATATCTGGTATCTTGCAAGTGGTATTAGAGCACTTTCCTTGGCAGAAATTGTGGGAATTTTTTTTCCAGGGTAGAGACGTATTACAGCGTCTTTAAGCCACAGAGATCTTTCGTTACGCGCATAAACCCGTGGTTGAGGGATTCATACACGCAGGAAATACAAGTGGTTCTTAAGCACACATCTGTTGGCCACCCTTGTAACCCCTGTTGGTACCCCTTCGAGTG
>JZKD02S2076586.1:169596-185793 GCA_000966675.3 Picea glauca | reverse complement strand
CAAACTGACCATTAAAGACAAATTTCCCATTCTTGTCATTGATGACCTCCTGGATGAATTGAGTGGCACCCAATTCTTTACTAAACTTGATCTTCGCTCGGGCTATCACTAGATATGTATGAAAGAGGCATACATTCCCAAGATGACCTTTCACACTCATGAGGGCCACTATGAGTTTTTGGTCATGCCCTTTGGCTTGTGTAATGCCCCCTCCACCTTCCAAAGCCTCATGAATCATGTCTTCCGTCCCTTTCTCCGTCATTTTGTCTTAGTTTTCTGTGATGATATCCTCATCTATAGAAAAACCTAGACAGACCATCTTACCCATGTGGATCAAGTTCTCCATCTACTATCTCAGCACCAACTTTTCCTGAAACAGTCTAAATGTGCTTTTGGTGCCTCAGAAGTAGAATACTTGGGTCATCTGGTTGGCAAGGATGGCGTCAGGGTGGATCCGAAAAAGATTGAAGCTATGTAAGATTGGCTGCACCCAAAGAATCTCAAAAGCTTGCATGGATTTCTGGGCTTAATAGGGTATTATCGCAAGTTTGTTAAGAACTACAGAAAGATTGCAACACCTCTCACTGCTCTCCTAAAAAAGAACTCTTTCACTTGGACTCCAGCTACTGCAAAGCTTTTCAAACCTTGAAGATGGCCATGTGCACCACTCCGGTTCTGTCCCTTCCTGATTTCACAAAGACCTTTGTGTTGGAATCTGATGCCTTAGGGAAAGGAATTGGCATTGTCCTTATGCAAGAGGGTCGACCTTTGGCCTTCACCAACAAGCAACTGTCTGAAAGGAATCTAGGCAAACCCATTTATGAAAAGGAAATGTTGGCTATTCTGCATGTCGTTGATCTACGACACCCTTATCTCTTGGGGAAATGCTTCCAAATTAAGACCGACCATCAAAGCCTCAAGCACTTTCTGGAACAACGTATGTCCTCCCTGGAGCAACAAAAATGGGTGACTAAGCTCTTTGGATATGATTATGAGATCGTTTACAAGAAGGGCAAAGACAATGTAGTGGTGGATGCACTGTCCCAAAAATATGAAGAAGAAGGATCCCTTTTTGCTCTTTCCTTCATTGTACCCGATTGGCTCCAAGCTGTGCGCCAGGAATGGTTTCAAGATCCAAAAAGTTCGCATATAATCCAGCAATTGCAGACCAAGGCTCTATCTTCCCTAGGGTACTCTTGGCTCCAGAATGAGCTTCGGTACAAAGGTCGTTTGTATTTAAGTAAACAATCAAAGATTAAATCCACAGTACTTTCTGAGCTTCATGCTACACCCACAGCGGGGCACTCAAGGTTCACCAAAACATATGACAGGGTCAAATGTTCTTTTTTCTGGGATGGTATGAAACATGAAATCCATAATTTTGTCGTTGAATGTGAGGTGTGTCAATGCAACAAGGGAGAAACAGTCAAATCTCTGGGCACACTACAACCGCTTCCAATTCCACTTTCTATTTGGAAGGATATCTCTATGGAATTTATTACTGACTTACCCAAATCGAGGAATAAATCAGTCATAATGGTGGTTGTGGATCGCCTTTCCAAGTATGCTCATTTCTGCGCTCTTCAACACCCATTTACTGCATCCACAGTGGCTCAAATTTTCATAGACCAGGTCTTCAAGCTTCATGGCATGATGCACTCTATTGTTTCTAATCGTGACCCAACTTTCACAAGCAATTTTTGGTAAGAACTGTTTAAGCTACAGGGCACCCATTTGCATCTCATCACAACTTATCATCCCCAGACTAATGATCAAACGGAAGTTGTCAACAAGTGTTTGGAAACATATCTGAGGTGTTTTTCCTTTGAAAAACAACATCAGTGGGCTCAATAGTTACCCCTACCTAAATGGTGGTACAACACTTCCTACCATACAACTACTCGCATGACTCCTTTTGAAGCGGTATATGGACAGAAGCCACCTTTAGTTCTCTCATACTTACCGGGTACCTCAAAGGTCCAGGCAGTTGACCAAACAATTACAGTTCGAGAGGATATTCTTCATACCCTTAAAGAGAACTTGGTCATGGCACAAAATTGCATGAAGCAACAAGAAGATCAAGGTCACTCTGAACGTCAATTTACAGAAGGGGATCATGTGTTTCTGCGACTACAACCATACAAGCAAACTTCCCTCAAGGCTGAGCATTGTCAAAAGCTAGCACCCAAATTTTATGGTCCTTATACAGTTCTCAAGCGTGTGGGATAAGTCGCATATCAGTTAGCTATGCCCAGTCAGTCGAAGCTACATCCTGTTTTTCATGTTTCATGCTTAAAGAAGGTGATTGGAACTAGGTGCCAAATTAAATCCAACCTTCCAGACTTAGCTGAAGAAGGATCCATTTGGCTACAACCAGAAGCAGTTTTGGACCAGCGTGAGCGTCGCCTGCGTCAGAGAACCATCAAGGAAGTGCTAGTCCAGTGGAAATATATGACTCCAGCAGATGCCACTTGGGAACGAACTACCATTTTGCAACAATTTCCACATCTCAAGCCTTGAGGACAAGGTTGTTTTTAAGGGGGCGGACATGTTAGGGTCCTAACCTGCACATAGGTAGATCAATATATTCGGATGTAATAAAGGTCAATATTAATAAGGCCTTTCAATAAAATAGAATAAGGCGGATGTAAGAAGACCTAATCGAATCTTCTGCTTCTAGAAGGATCTTCCTCTAGATGCTTCTCTTGATAGACATATTTAGTATAAATAAGGGTTGAGGGTATGAAAACCCTAGCTTGGAGATTATTGTAACACAGTGCTGCTCGACTAGAGGTTGCCCCCTCGAAGAGGCCCATGAACATTGCTTTCTGAATCAAAGTGTTATTTCTGTTGTTGTTCTTATATCATTAATGTGTTATTGTGGAGATTATGTTGGTTAAATTACTGTTATTCTGCCATTTCTAGCATTTTATTTATGTTCTGCATATTTATTATATCTGGTATCTTGCAGTTTGAAGTGTTTTATTTTCCTTAACATGATGAGCATGAACCACATAATCTTGACCTGCTTTGGTTAATTGATATTGATTCTTTGTCCTGTAGAAGATTGCCTTACGATCATATAAGTATGGACTTCCTAAGACCATTCCAAATTCACTTAATGACACTACATCACATATTACCTCATCCACATACTTAGATGAAATTGAAAATTTGATTATGCACTGCTTTGTTATGTGCATTTGATGATGATTGCTTATCTATTTAAGTGTGTATGGATTATGATGTACTTGTGTTTTTAACTCCAATTGCTTAACCAATTCTTATGAGATTAGATTAGATTGAGATCCAATCTCGATTAATGTGTCTATCTTAGGGTGTCACATGATGGTCTTTATATGAAACAAGTTACTTCTACAATCAATGCCTTCACCAATTTTACTTGTCATACCAACCAATGAGACCTTAGATTCGTCACCTGAATCCGATCCCAAGTCTGTGGGTCTCATTGTCGCTGCCACTGTTTGCCTTCCCTTATTTTCCTTGAACCACTTTGGCCTCTTCTCGGGATGTAACTACCAACATCTGTCCTTATCATTTCCCTCTTTATTGCAATGCTTGCAAGAGGGCTTCTTGTCCTTTCTTGCCACTACATTTTCCTTTTTTCCATGCCACTTCCTCTTGTCTTCTTTCCTTGAAGACGATTCCCCTGATACACCTATTTTCCCTGCTTCAATATACTTCACTTGAACATAAACCTCATCAAGGTTAGTGGGTCCAAACATGAATACAATATTTCTAATATGTGCGGGTAAACCTCCTATATACTTCATAAGGGTTTCATGTGTATGTAAAGGGATATCTAACATCAATGCCATTTTTCGAAATCCATCAGTATACTCTTGCACTTTTTGTCCTTTTCTTAGTTTTAAGGATTGTCATTCCATTAATGATTTTTATTTATAACCCAAAGGATAGAATTGTTTCCTAAGTGCAGAAATGAAGCTTTTCCATGATGCAAATACATTACCCACTTGTTGTGTTCCATCTTACAACTTTCTTTTCCACCAGATGAGAGTTGTACATACAAGTCTCAAATATGCCAACTTGATTTTTGTGGCCTCATCCTTGATCCATTGCACACTGCAGTAAACCTCCATTTGCCTGACCCAATTGTCAAGTCTCTCTGCATTAACTTCACCATCATATATGGGCAACTCAAATTTAACATCAAGTTTTAATAATGGAATTTCATTCTTATGTTTATAAACATGTTTCTTTGCATTGGATTTAGAACTTGAACTTGAAGAAGAAGGAGAAGAAGGAGATGATGATGGAGGTGAAGGAGGAGTCTGAGGAGGATCCTCTTCCTCATCACTTTTTCCATTTGAAGATTAACCCAGATTTGGTATTTTCTGTTCCAAGTAATCCTCGTACAAAACTTTCACCATCTCCGACATAGCAAGGAAAGTTTTCCAGAACTCTTTCTCATCCTGAGAAAGCCCTTCTTCCAATGCCATCTTCTCACTATGAGAAGCTCTCTTTCTCAATCCAATCAATGTATTTTATTTAACAAGATCACCTTCACCACGCTGTAGCTTTTCCCTGGTTAACATGAAAAAATCAAATCCAAACATCAACTAGCTCTGATACCACGCTGGTGCTCAATATGCAAGCACCTGGATACAAGGCACATCTCATGTGACCTTCGGTCTATGGATAAACCTCTCACGCACTTTTCATGTGGATAACTCCTGGTCTTGTGGGAACAACCCGATATCTGAGGGATAATACTTATCATTTTCCCTCGCCCTCATTTATTAAACTGAAGTCACATGGTAAGGTCATATGGGTGCTCGAGGGTTGGGGCTAGGCCCCGACCCATTTCTCCATATTACATAATATATTGCAATTTAAATAATACATTGTGGGTTATATGCAACAAGAAACACATGGGCACGTTGGCTATTGGGGCCTTTTTTAAAGCGTTGTGCTCTTTGGGAGAGGTCGTTGGTTCGATTCCCGCTACTCCATAATATTTTTGCCAATGAACCTAAAGTCTGACCAATGGGTGCCACGTGGCAACCCATGTCTGGGCCACACGACACCCCACCATTTGTTTCCCTTTGATGCCACGTGTCAACATTCTATTGGTCACTGTCACTATCTAGATAACCCATTGATGTGCTACCACATGTCACTATGCTTACATCAACATGGTGATGTCATGCTGACATCAACGTTGAATTTTTGATTGTTTGACTTTTTGGTTGTTTAGTAAAATGAGCATTGTGTGATAACTCTCGCATAAAATGTCCATTTGAGAAAGTAAATATATGGACAAAATCAACGCGACGAGCCGGTCACAATGGAATTGGTTTCATCTGATTTCGAGAACTTTCACTTTTGAGCCTTTTCTGGACCTGGGAAGCCTCCTGGATTTGATTTTGGATCATAGTTTATCTAGTCTGAGGAATTTGATGAGAGGGGTGAGAGAGGGTGGCCTTTTTAGGTTAGTTATTGATCTAATGGCACTTGTACATTTGATTGGGAGGTTCGAAGAGCCTTCTAGGTTTGAGGAGGCACATGCATGGAAGGATGTCATGGAGATAGGTTCTAAACCTATTATTGATGTTGTGATAACATCTTATTTTGATGGATATAATACTTCTATAGATTAAAGGATCAATATTCCAACACAATAGGAGACTATGGTGAGAAATATGTGATATTTGATGAGGATGTAATATTTTCTAGTTTTCGTGATTCTCCTTTTAGGATTGAGGAAAAATGTGGAGGTTGTTGTTCCATAGATTAATTCAAATACTTGAGATGAGTTAGATTCAAAGGGAGATGATGTGAGATTAGTTTGGATATTCCCTCACCTTTTACCCCTGTAGATAAGAGGCTTAGATGGCTCACTCAAACATTGCAGAAGCCTTGAGAGCATATAGGAGTACCCAATTCTTCAACAAGGGTGAGTATACCTCTCATGAGATATGCTAGTCATGTTGCCTTGATTTCTTCCATCCATGATCCTTTCAATTTTCTTGAGGAGGAGAGGTGTGATACCTTGATAGAGGTTGATGCTGAGACCGATTCTAGGATTACAGTGGATGGAAGTATTGTGGCATATAGGGACATGACTAAAGGGTTCTCTCAAATATAGGGAATTTCCCATGATGTTACTCTCACTTTAGGATTATCTGGATGAGGAAGTTGACCTAGTTCTATTTGTTTTAGTTGTTGGAGGAATTGAGGTGTCTGAGAGGGATTCTCAAGTTGACATGCTATTGATGGCCTTGTATAGATTATTACCTATACCATAATCATTATATCCCAATATTGATGAGTTGACTTGTGCACATTTCTATCTTTATGAATTTCATAGATGTGATCCACTTGTCTTGATCTTGTATGGAGATAAGATTATCTTTGTAGGATGTCTTAGATAACTTATGGTGTGGTTTCTGTTGATTTTGACACATGATGTTGACTTGTAGGATGTTGGATTTTGATAGTTTGTTTTTGTTCTAGGTTTATATTCCTTCATATTCACAAGTGGTCATTATTATTTGGAGGATCAAGATGCTCCGATAGCATGGGTGATAGTTTCTTTTTGAGAGACAATGGTTGATTTTGGGATTGTAGTAGGTACACATTTTCAAATAGAAGGTTTGGTGGATTTGCAGAGGGATTTGATAGGTGTTAGTGTAAACACCTTCCTTGTAAAGAGGGACTGTTAAATTTTGGGTTACTCCAAATGTGTTTACACCATGTTTGGGGGTGCTTCATGAGATTTGTGGTACATGGTATATGCTTAACCCCCATATGGTCCTAATCATATTGACACATGGGAGATGGTCTACTATGGAATTTCACATTAGAGATAGCTTGTTGAGTGGTTACTTGACCTCAAATGGGTTCTTGCTTGGTATTCTTCTCCAATGTGTTGGAGCTCTCTTGACAGCTTGGGGAACATCCTTCATGATGGCCACATGGAGAGGTTCACTTTCTTGGAGAAGGAGAGTTGTGCATCTTGGAGAAGGGAAATAGGCCCAAAATAAACATTTGGTATCTTGGATTCATGTATGGAGGCTTAAAGTTGGCTTGGGGATTCCTGGGTTGCAAGAGTGTTCATGTAGGGGGAATGGGCCCAATGGAGTACACAACTTAGGAAGAGTGATGGAGTCAGTGTGGGATTGTGATAGAGCGATGCAGACACACATTATCTAGATACATCATCTTGGAGCCCTTATTGTGTACAAAATCACTTTGGAGCTTGACATATGTGCCCCAACTATTCCAACGTTGAACCAGTTAGGGTGTTTTCCTAGCATCATCCCATCATGGGTTTCACGTTGTCATAAAGTTGTAATAGCTAGTTCAATGTTGTATATTTCAATATGAAGCCAAGTGGAACGTCATATTCATGTCATTTCCATGTCATGATGCATCATCTCCACATCGCTACTACATCGTTTCAACGTCATGTAGCAATGACTTCACCAATAATTATTATTAAAAATTAAGAAATACAATTATTATTAACAAAATTATTTTTATTATAATCACAATTATAATTATTATCATTACTGATAATTATAATAAAAAATTAATAATAATTAATATAGTTATAATATAATAATAATAATAATAATAATATTAGAAATTTAAAATTATTATTATTATAATTATTTCTTTCTTTGACTCCTAGGTAAGGGATGAAATTTATTATTTGTAGTACTTATCACTTTTACAGTTCATTGCTTCAATTTGCACTTACATTTCCAATATTTACTTCATAATTTAGCATCATTTACTTCTTGTTTATTTATTTATATTTCTAAAACAATCAAGGAAGACAACTAGATAAAGAACAAACTCATTTGTTTAAGTACCTATCGCTTAATTTTTTCTTTTTCTACAATTTCATTAGGAATTTTATTTTCAACATTTACTTCCATTATTTATCATTTTTTCTAACACTCACTTGTGCACACAAATGAAGGACATGAAGTCTCTTCTACTATAGCATGCTCTTTATTCACAAGCGATCTTGGTGAATAAGAAACTATCGAAATTGTGAAATACCTCTTTCATCACATCTCAAATCAAAATAGCCAAGCTTAACTCTCTAAATTAAAGAAACTTAATCATCTAGTTGACTTAGTTCATCCATTGAGGTCATAAATGAATCTATAGTTTAAGCTAGGATTGTAGGGATAGGCACCCAAATAACTCCCCATGATTATTTCTCATTCAAACATAGTTATTTTTCTAGGGAAATTAAAATCATTTCGAATGGATTTGTTTAGCAGTACAAGGGATGCACTCTTGTTTAAGCGTCATTGCTTAGGTAAAGACTAGGATTTTTATGGAGTGACCTATCTCTTTTAAGCTTTGTTGTTTCCCCTTAACAGTTGGAAGCCAATAACTCCTTGTCCACAATCCATGAAGAGGTACTTAGTTTCCAAACTTAGGTTAATCACCAAGTGGATTTCATGGGATTGTGAAAACAACTGAGACATATAGGTTTAGTATTCTTAGAGTTTCCCCAAGAACTCTTCATTAATACCATCTTTTATCATGCCTTCACTTGTTGTATTCAATGGATTTCATCACCATCAGTTGAGAGCAATTGGAAGGCCCATATATGTTTTGAGTGGTGGATTGCTAGTCATACAAACATGCTTTTACTTTGCAAAAACATCGTGCAATATATTTGCATCAAATATTTACATCATGACTGATTGAAACACACTTATAAAACGATTGTTGCACCACCTTAACATAGATTTCAATAGAAGCACATTATCTTTGAGTATTTTATTTTTCATATAGCACAAATGATTCCCGACCTAATCTATTTGCATTAATGAATAACTATGGTAATAATGCTCTTAGTACATCACTTCAATTTCAAAAGATTATATTTTTTTTTCCCACATGGAGTTTGGCATATGCATATTTAAATTCTCATGTTTATTACGGTTATTATCTATAGATTCAAAATCTAGCTCCAAGTATCTCTCTTGGTACTTCAATGTCACATGTAAGAAGGAATGTATGCAAATTAATAAATTAAGAATTGTAGTTATGAATTCATGAAAATGTTTTTTATGATGGCTAGTGATGTGATTAATATCTATGTGTATATGTATATGATTTGTAAGAAACTAGTGATAGTTCCCCAATTTTTGATCTTGATAAATTTTGTCACCTAATTAAAATCAAATATCAAAAGATATTAATTGGACGATATATGCATAATAGACCCCAATCAATACCTAATGTTCCCTAAGGTCAACTTTATATAGTGAATTGTGATATGCAATAATCTAATAGAGTGACAAATTTAGAGGTAAACAAAGATGATACATTTTATCTTTACTATGAAGCATCAATGGTGTGTGGTTTTTCTAATTGCAAAGGAGTTAAAAACCATATTAAATGGATTGTAATGGAACATTACTAACATGATGTACTCTTTATGATTTTTTCACTTTTTTCTACAATCGTTGTTGCAAACCCCTTAGGTCCTATAAAGCATACACATATTCATCCCTCCCTCAAAATCGCATCTAGGAAAATATGAATATTATAAGGAAACCATCCAAACATTCCTTAAATGATAAATGTTCCTTAGATTTTGAGAGTACAAATGGTGGTTGTGTCATTAGGAAGGAAAAATATCTAAGAACACAAAAATTATCCAAGCCTTTTACCAATCAACGAATGCCTTTGGAAGGTGTTGGTGATGCACAAATCCCAAGAAACCCGGTGCCACCATATAAAGAGTCATACAATATATCCACATATGGTTCCTGGCTTGCATCTAGGGTGTTTCTGGCTTTATGAGAGGTTTTCTCATATTGTAACTACAATTTCATGATTTCCCCTTCTAAAATCAAAGGAGAAAACTTATGCCTATATATCATGTCAAATTGTGCACATTCCACACCAGGGAGAGGTTACATTAGTAGCTTTTGTGGACCTCATTATAGATGAAATGATTATGCTAGAGTGACATCATTCAAGTATTCAAGCATAGTATGTGCTTGAATTCACTATGAAACTTAAAGGATTATGTATATGTAGATGGTCATCTTTGCATACATGAGAACATTGCATGATTTATTAACAAATAAAAAAAATGAATAAATGCAAATGGTATTTTTATTGAGGTAATCAATGACAATGAAAGGCTCGTGTCTAGGATTGTGAAATTATATGTTTGTTTAGCTACAATTCAAAATTCGTTTGTCAAATATGAGTTATTGGTGAGCCATATTTTTTTCTAGGTATGTACATATTTGAAAACAAATACAAGTAGTCGGTCTTCCCTTAAAGGTCCCAATGGATGCAAGAAGAATGCAACAAAATGATATTATATAATTTTTCAACTTTAAAAGTGTGTAGTGACAATTTCTATTGATGGAATATTGAAAGAATTAAGACATTCCTTTTAAAATTATTTATGTGCAACATTCTCATGGAGCTTTGTTCAAATTAGTTATTGCATTGAATTTGATTTTATCTATTGTACTAGGAGTTATAAATACAATGTATGTTTGTTCATATGGTATCCAATTTTACAATAATGATGATAGAAGTGATGATAGTATCATTATTGTGTATTTTTAGGATGATATAGGGGATGATGAACATTCTACTATTATGCCTCTTCCATTTCATTGCACTATTGCTTCTTGGAGAGAGAGAAGGGCATATAGAAAAATTGTTTCCCATGATGACTACAACACGTTTTTGAATGCACCTTATTTACAATAGCCACTTCCTAATTCAAATACTATTGTATTTAATACCGAGAGTTCAAATGGCACTAATAGAAATGAATAACATGGGGAAAACAATGTGAATATAAATAGTGGATATGAAATCGTACACGATACATAATTTCAAACCAAATGTTACATGATTCTTTTGAGAAGGAATACATTCATGTAGTTGATGAACATGAAGAAGATATGGATGGAGGCATTGAAGACCATGGAATTAAACCATAGCATTTAACACATGCTACACAAACACCCCTTATTACAATGATTAGTAAAGCAAAGTCCTCTAATTTGACTATTTTATGATGCTTTATAATGTGAAAGAAACATATGGATGGTCAAACGACAACTTTACATCTTTGTTAAAGTATAAAATGTGATGTGTACTATAGTATAGTGTGCTTTGTGATTTATTTAATATTTCTAGCTTGTTAATTGTTGGTTAGTTGTTAATGTGAGTTTGGATTAGTTTATTGATGTATAAATTGTTGCCATTGGACAATGTACTTCCTAGTTCACATAAATATGCTAGAAAATTGTTGACTAATTTGGGTGTTGATTATAAAGTATATAATGCATGTCCAAAAGATTGTATCTTATACACAGGACGACATAAAGATAAGTAGGTGTGTCCAAAATGAAAAACAAGTCACTACAACTCCAATGTAAAGGAAAAAAATGTCCCACAAAAAGTATTATGCCACTTGTCCATAATTCCAAGATTGCCACACATGTTTCATTGTAAATATTTAGTTGAATATATGGATTAGAATACAAAAAATGGGAGTGGATAAGATATGTTGTGTGTTCTTGTAGATTCTAAGGCAATAACACATAGAGAATACATGACATGAAAAATTTATACGTGAGTGATAAAGTATAAGACTTGTCTTAGTGATAGATGGAGTGAATCTGATGTATTTCCAAACTGTAAATTATACAATTTGGCCCATTCTCCTAATAAATTATAAAATTCCTCCTTGGATGGATGTGAAAAAAAAGAATTTGATGTTGTCTCTCATTATGCCTGGAAAGCATCAAGTTAGAGACATGGACATTTCTTGGAATCATTGATAAAGGAGGTGTTTCTCCTATGGTGAATGTCATTTAGATGTATAATATTCACAACCTATACGTGAGAGGTTATTTATGATTTATCATATGATCTATTGGGAAATCCATGACTTTTTAGGGCTTGCAGTATGATAAGGTATAACCTTTATTTTGGAATAGTTTAAATCATTTTCCCAATTATAAGTAATTAGCCTTCATCGACAATTGATGTGTCATGCCTATTTTTCTTACTTTCATGGTTTAGGACTAAGGACAAAAGGATTGTTCACTTGTCTAAAATGTGGCACACAAATTTGTCCAAGGTATTCTAAAATTTTGCATAAGTGTGTCTATCAATGACATAAGTTGTTTTTTCAATGATACCATCATTTTCATCAAATGAAGAGAGATTTTAATGAACACGTTGAGGTAAGACCCCCTCCTCATAGCATGGGCTTGGTCAAGGAAGATTGAATCTTGCATTGAAGCAGGCTAAGAGGATATACTCAATGGAGACCTATATGATATTGATGAAGATTTAGATGAATTAAAAAATCCTCTTGATTGCATGCCAAAAATAATGAATAGGGCTTCCAAATTCTATGATCCTTCATATTGGAAAGAACTTAAAGGGAAACATTTATTGGATCCAATGCACATGTTCAATAATGTATCAGATTCTCATTGGAAACATATATCTTCAATTGAAAAAGATAACAATGCATTTAGAAGATATTTAGTGGTGCCAAAGACAAAGAAACAACCAATGTGCATGGCCAAACAAAATTATCTTGTTGCATTGTGGATATTGTCTAAGGGTGACTTAGAGCTATGAAGTATATGATTTGTACAATCAGAATACTGGCAATATACAATTCTTCATTAAGAAAAACATTCACTATCGATGGTCAATGGTTTGGTCTCAAGACACATGATCATCATAATTTGTTAAAGTACTAATGCGGGTTTGAAATAAATTAGTCCAGAGTTCTTAATTGAGGCCTTGTAATATTATGACCACATTATAACCATTTTGAGGATGCATATGTTCAACACGTCTATCTGATTTTAGGATGCATATGTTCAACATATCTAATTAATAGTTATATGTGGATCCACTAGTCTCACAGAAGATTTGTGTCATGCCATCCAACAAATATTTGCATTGTAAAGTTGCTTTCTCATAATTCTTATCTAGACCATAAATTTATCTTCATTGAATATATACTCAAAATATCAAGTAGTACTGCCACAACATTTTATATGAAACTACTAAATAGTAATTCAAGCTGTCTTGAATTTAGGTGGATCACATCCAAAGAGATACATGTCATGAGCATCCGTAGATTGCATGATGAAATAGTGGAAATCGTTTGTGTTTTTGAGACATAGTTGCTTACTAGTTTTATTGATACTCAGGTCTATATTTTGGTACATTTGGTAAAATAAATTCAATTAGTTGGTGTGGTGAGTTGTATATGTATGTTCTTCCCAAAGAGGTATATGAAAACACTTAATGGGTTTGTAAGTCGATGAGCATGTCCTAAAGGGTACATTATTAATGAATATTTCTTTTTCATGTCCAAGTTCACAAAAACAATGCACATAGATGCTCCACTCATGTGGAATGATGATTATGATGAAGACCAATTATAAGGGGAGATATTTTGAAACTAATTGAGAAACACAAGTTTTGAGAGGTAGTATACTTATTTCACAAATATATGGTTATAGTTGTGCTATTAAAGGAACAACTATTTTCCTTGTAAAAACAAATAATATTAAGTGTTAATCAACATTGCAGATGAGGATGAATGAGATAAAAGGAATAAATTCATTTCGTTCAATATGGAGGCTACTAGGAAATGGGTGGCAGTGTATGATGAGATGTGTAAAAATGACACAAAGACATACAATAATTTAGAAGGCCAAACCCCCGTATTCCACTCCTTTTAGAATTGTGTTATCAATGGTCCACAAAGTGCACAAACACATGGGTGAAGGAGCAAATTCAAAGTTTTGGACTAGCCAACAAGAAAGTGAACTAGATGCATTGAAGACATGAATTAGATGTGAAATAATGGTATGTGATGTTGGATTGATCATGAAATTATTTGCATAAATTTTAATTGAACATTATGTATTGTTACAAGTTCAAGAATAATTATTGATTTTAACATGCAATTTTTTCTATGCATGGAGATATGAACATATCCTCCAATGTGGGATATGGTCATAATTTTAGAGTGAAGAGTGTATGTCATGGAAAACAAAGGTGTGATTATGGAGTGTCTGTTGCATTTGATAAAAAAGGGTTGTGTAAGTTCAAGGGATACAAACCCAATAGAAGGACAACTTGATTATGTTGGCACCATTCAAGAGATAATTGATTTGGACTATAGGTCCTTTAAATATGCGATTTTTAAATTTAAATGGTTTCATATTTTTGATAGAAGGAGATTTGTTAGATATGACCTAGATAGTGAATTATATTATATTGACATATGTAGAGAAATGTCGGCATGTTAAGCCAAATTATTTGTTCTTTCGAAACACAATAAATAGGTTCTTCTTCCATCCTGGTATCTTTGATGAAAATTGGTGGCTTGTTATTCCATGTGCACCTAAGGGAAAATGGTTTTTTGAAAATGTACATATTGCAATTGTTGCACTAGGTCAAGAAGAGGATGATGTAAATGCAAGTGGTGATCACGTAGAATTAGAAGTGTACTTTCGTCAAGTATTCATTATACTCTTGGTGGTGTGTGTGTGTGGTGGGTTCTTAATGATATTTGAAGAATTTAAATGAATGACAATTGTTATTCCATAAGCTATATTTTAATAAACAAAAATAAACATATGCTTGGCCCAATAAATTAATGAGCACACAAACATATCAACATGGCAAACATAAACAATGTTTTAGTGCTTTGATTTACGTAAATATATGATCTCCAATATCTTCATTGTTTTTTTATATAACTTCAATGACTAGGTAAGTGAAATATGTAAATATTTGGAATGAACATAATTGATTATGATTATGATTAGTAATGTAATATAATTTATGATATTATTAATAAATTGTTATGATTATTATTATTATTAATTATTGTAATCAATATTAACTATAATTTTTTAAAATTAATTATAATAATTATTAATATTTATTAAATAATCCTTAATAACAACAAATTATTATTATTTAAATATAAGAAAAAAGTTATTGGATTGGTGGGTGTAGGGTGGTCATCGTGGACCCTGGAGGAAGAATTGAAACTTCCTTCATGTGGGGACTTGGTGTTGTATCCAACAATCAAGTAGAAGCATATGCGCTATGGCAAGGATTGAAAATAACTAAAGGCTCATATGCTCAATCATTGGTTGTAGTAGGAGACTCCAAGATGATCAAAAATCATATGGGTTTCAACCCAATTCCAATTGACAACCCCTTAGCATCTATTATTGCACGAAGCAAACAAGAGGTGAGCACTTTCAATAAAATCTCATATTATCACGTTATGTGGTAGAACAATTGTGAAGCAGATTGATGGGAAAATTAAGCATCAACATTAAAAGAGGGTGTTATTTTGGTTAATGACACCTTTAATCAACATTTAAGCCCTTAATTAATTATGGGTACAAGGACACATATCAAACAATCAATCCTTCACATGGCTTGCAACGTAGGACTCCAAACTAAGTGTCAGGACAATAATTAGAAGGGACGTAAGGCCCTCCTTCACATGTTTGAAGATATGAATGCACATGCTTACGTATAGGATGTTGGTTTTATTATTTTTCACATTGGGATTATGGTTATGTTGCTTAGGATGCATCTGTGGGAAGCTAGGACACTAGTTCTGAGAGGTCTAGTAAGAAACCATGTTATATTATCTTGGTTTGTTGTAAGTTATCACGAGAGCCCTATCCTTGGAGTCTTATCCATGAACATGGGCATTTGTTCACTCAGGTCACCTCTTGTGTTTCTATCAAAGAATGAGGACTTTCCTTGGTCTCTCTTTCTAATATTTACTAGTGCTTTAATTTTGTTCTTCGGAAGCATCCCCTGTTTTGGAAGATTTTTTGCATGGGCTCATTCAAGAAACATTAAGGGTGACATGAGAGATGAATTTCTGGAAGAGTAGTGTATTTGGAATTAGCATAAGAAATAGGCCAATATTTATTCCTAACAGATATTCGAGATATCCATGAAATATTTAGAGTCCTCAGAAGTCATGAGGAGCATATCCATTGCAACAGAGCCTCAATTCTCACTATCACTTCAAAAGTTAAAAAGATAGAACAACATGTCACTTCCCATATAACATAAATTATGGGGTCTCTAGTGGAATTGAAGCTGCAGTTGGCAGTATTGGAA
>JZKD02S2076586.1:123345-148360 GCA_000966675.3 Picea glauca | reverse complement strand
CATTGATGTTCAATATCACTTTGTGAGAGACATGATTGAAGAAAAGAAAGTATCATTGATGAAGGTGGACACTTTGAAGAATGTTGCAGATTCATTAACAAAATCTATGAGCACTAATAAGTTCTCTTGGTGTAGAGGATCCATGGGCATTGTTGCCCTAGATTGTTGACTATGTAACCCTGTAACCCCCTGTGTGCAAAGAAAACAACAAGTGGGAGAATGTTGGGTATGTGTTATATTCTTTGCACGAGTATTAGTGTCTGAGCGTCTACACCGGGCGCGCAGGGGGGTTAGAGGGGGGCAGCACCCCCGAAATATTTTTTTCGAGACGACATATTTCCGGGACCACATGATATTTAGGTGGTTTTTTTGGCACATGGTTTTTTGCCGATGGTTTTCTATTTTTGGTTAAGGAATTAGGGTTTTGGACTAATCCAGGTCATTGGGTTAGGGTTTTGGATGTCATTGGCTCCTATATGTATATTGTATTGTAAACAATGTAACACAAGGTATGGATATAATATATGCTGGTTTTCCCGGTTTGGGTTTCCAGGTGAAAAATCTTTGTGTAATGTTTGTATTTTTCATTGTATCTTTTCTGTTCTTTTCTGAATATCAGTTTGCAGTAGATATTGTACAAGGTTAGAATTTACAGGAGGGAGGGAGGGGGGAACATAACAAAAGGGGTCCCTAACATTGGTTGAAGGGATAGAGGAAGAGCTTTCAAAATAAACAATAGAATTGGTTTGGTATCTAGATCCTCTACCTTCTCCATGGAGTACCATTTCACCTTTCCCAGAAGTTGTCCTTTCAACCCAAACTGCTAGAGTTCATGCTATCCTAGTTTGATAGTTCTGGACTTCTTCTACAAAATTGTATCTTCAACCAACTTTGGTTGAGCTTCTGGTGCTAAGTCCTCTAATGGTAGGTAGGACCCACTCCTTAGTTTCTTGATCCAACATGGAAGGTTCATAGAGTTTCATATATTCCACATTCATTACCAAGTAAATTCACATATATGGGGGTGAACTACGTCTATAGGCATTATCACCCACCTTCTTGAATATTTGAAAAGGAATATACAATAACACCTTGATCTTATTACCCTAACCCTATATCCTTTATTTGTTCATATGTAACCAAACTTTGTCTCCCACCTTGAATGTTTTCTCAATTTTGTGTTGATCATGTCAGGACTTGTACTTTTCCTCTAACTTCTTCAATGTCCCTTATACTTGCAAATGGATCTACCCAATCTTTTCAACAATTTTTTTCCTACTTTTAATGCATCCCATGTGATGTTTTCCATCACTCCTCCTTGTTTTCCATATACACCATCCAAGGGTAATGGTGGAAAACAACCAAATCAAGTTTCAAAAGGGGACTTACTAGTATAAGTGTGGACCGCTCTCTTATAAGAGTGTTGAATGAAAATCAAATTTTCATCCTAGATCTTTGGATGCTTTTGATTGTAACCCCTGAAAAGATGAACCAATGTCTTGTTGACTACTTCTATATACCCATATGTTTGTAGATGGAAATATATAGATCTTTTCAACTTGGTATCCATCTTCTCCCAAAGTGTCGTCCAAAAGGCATTGAGAAATCTAGTATCCCTATATGATATGGTACTCCTTGGTATTCCAAAGTGAACCAAAACGCTTTCAAAGAACACGTTTGTTTCTTGTCCTTTGATGGTCCTTTTACAAAGCATAAGAATGCACATTTGTTTTAACCTATCAGCTACCAAAAACATATAGTCACGTCCCTTATTGGTTGTTGTCAAACCACCCACAAAATCCACGGAGATGTTATCCTAGGGTCTAATGGGTACAAGTTAGGGATGGAATAAACCCCTCTTTCTTTTACTAGGCTTGTTGGTGCAAAAAAGTATGCATCCTCTTTCCTTCTAGGCCAATACATATATCTCTATAAGTTGGTAACTCTTTTCCCAACACTAAAATGTCCTACAACTTTGGAGGTGTGAGCTTCTCTCATGAGTTTCAATCTTACACCTCTAGGGACACAGAGCTTGTTTACCTTATATAGAAACCCATTATTGAGATGATATTTGGCCTTATAGTCACCTTCTTATACATGAATTTTTCCATGTAGTTGTTGAAACACCTCTTTAAAGTCCCCATCTTTGGTGTATGCCTCTTTGTATGCATCACGGGTAAAAAGGTTTATATGAATAAGAGATCCCAAAGTTGTAATATTGGATGTGGGTGGCCTTGAAAACATTTCTTCCAACTTGTTAATGTGTCCCTTCTTATATTTCATAACTAGATGAAACTTTTGTATAAATTGCATCCACTTGTAGTGTCCAGTTTTCTAAAGGTTACCATGGGCCTGGAAACAATACAATGGGTGGTGATTAGTGTGGATAATGGTTTCCTTTACCATAAGATATTGCTTCCACATATTAACAACTTGAACCAAGGTGTAGAGTTCCTTATCGTACACATGGTAGTTCAGGACTCCACCATGAAACATTTCAAAATTATAACATATTGACTTACCTCCCTACATCAAGATTGCTCCCATAGAATATCCAGTTGCATCCATCTCCATTTATACAAATTAGGCAATGCAAGAACCAATGCTTGACTAATATTATGTTTTATCTCATCAAAAGATTTCTATTAATCATCCCCCCCCCCAAAAAAAAAACTAGACACTCTTAGCACTGATTATTATGATGCCATGAAGTAGTGCAACTACAACTGAAAAGGATTCCATAAACTTCCATAGGTATTGTGTTGCCCCAACAAAGATCCCAACTTCCATTACATTACTAGGAAATAGCCACTTGAGGATGACCTCCATCTTCATGGGATCTATCTTGAGTTCCCCTCCACTAATAACATACCCCAAATACACCAATGATTGCTAAGAAAACTCACATTTCTTGAAGTTGGATAGAAATTGATGCTTTTTCAGAGTCTCTAACACCTGCATGAGATTTGAGATATGCTCTTCCCAAGTAGAGATATAAACCAATATATAATTTGAGTACACTATAACAAATGAATCTATAAAATGATGCAATACATTGCTCATCAAATGCATAAATGTACCTACTCCATTACATAAACCAAAAGACATTATCAGATATTCATATATACCTTGCCTTGTATTGAATGTGGTCTTCTAGGTGTCTTCTTTTTTAACTCGTATTTTTTGGTGTCTCAAATTGATATCTAACTTTATGAATTACTTGGCATGCTCCACCTAATCTAACAAATCATTGATCATGGGCAAAGGGTATCGATTCTTGAGGGTGATCTTGTTCAAATCTCTATAGTCGATACACATTTTCCAAGTCACATACTTCTTAGGTACTATGATGATAGGTGACCCACAAGGTGATGTTATTGGTCAAATTATTCCCTACTCCAACAGCTTCTACAACTGTTTCTTCACTTCGGCTACTTCCAGGATGGACTATCTATATAGCCCAATATTTAGCAATAGGGAGCCAGACAACTATATCTCATGCTCCACTTCCCTCTAAGGTGGTGACCCTTTAGGCTCTTGAAACACTTATATATATGCCTAAAACAACTACAAATAACATTTATACTCTTTAGTACATCCATTTAGAGACGCATTTACTTTTAATGATTCACCACCTCCTCGATTCTCTCTTAATAAAAGTCATACAAACTTCCTACTAGAATTGATCAATTTCTTAGCTTTTAGTTACCACTTACCAAAGAGATCTTGTATTTAGTTTTGTGTGCATCAATGATGGAAAACTTCCCATCCTTGATAAGGAGATACTAGTTTTGTCTCCTCGTGAAGATTGCATCCCTCATATAGATGTAGGGGATTCCAAACACTACACCACACACAACAAGTGGTACTACATTTACCTGCACTTCATCAATATAGTTTTCACTTATAGTGAAGTTGGTATTACATTGTTTAGTTTCATTGAGCTCTACATCCTTATTTATCCATCCTAATTCTTATGGATTAGGACGATAATGAACTTCCAATCTAAACTTGCTAACCAAATTTTCTACTATGAGGTTGGCCTATGAACTAGAATTGAATAGTAGATCCACCTTTGTCTTCTTGACCTTGATCTTAATATGGAATATTTTAGCCATCTCCTTCTCTTCCTTTTGATGAAGGCTACTTAGGTTCACCTCCTTCTATATTCTAATGCAAACATAATTTTCATCTACATCCGAGTTTCTCTCTGCCTAGTTTCTTGCATCCATAAATAACAAGTTCTTTTTCTTGGCATCCTTCTTACAATTATTTGGATTTAGCTCTATATGTCGCTTCCAACAGTTATCATTGGTGTGACCATTGATATTACAATTTTTATAGTGGTTGTTTGGATCCTTTCACTTATGTGTAGTGGTTGTTGTCTTCTCTTCCTTTCTTTCAACTTATTCTCCCCCTCCTTGGAAGCATCTTGGTTGTATTTATGTTTCGAACCACTTGGCTATCTTTTCTTATTGCCTATATTCTCTAGGTATTGTGCTTGCACACAAGCCTCATCAACTACCCTATGTTTAAAGAGCTTCACTTGCTTCTATACATGACTATGTATACCCCCTAGATACTTGAGGAGTTTGTTTTGGTTCTTCGGAGATATACCCAACATAATCACTTTTTGTTTTCAAACTTGGCAGTGTACTCTTGCACACTCTACCCTTGCCTCTATCTAAAGTGATGCCAATAGATCCACTGGTCCTCTACATAACCAATAGGGTAGAACCAAGACTTGATGAGAGTTTTAAATTCCTCCCACTTTGTTATTATGGAATCAAATTCCAACCTATGTGTATTCATGTGGATTTTCCAATAGCATAAGGCACGACCCTCTAATTTCAGTCGAACAAATGAAATATTTTTCTCTTCTTTTATGTTATGCACAATGAAAAAAAATCAAATTGTTGGAACCAATGATTCAACATAACACCATTAATCTCACTTTGATAGGGTTTGATGTCCACTTTCACTTCCATTTTAAGCATAGATTGTGAGGAAGTGATGACCTTGAAATTTGGTTTCTCTTTTTTTGACTCTTTTTTAAGATCCTTTTCTAGGTCTTCATTATCTCTTGATTTCTCATCTAATCCAACTTATGAGTTAGATCCACCAACCTCCCCAAAAGGTATAAAATTGTTCTCTAGTGCTACTGTGAGGAAATATATGTTGCAAGAGATATCAACGAATTGTTCTTTCAGCTTCAAAAATCCTTCCTTTTCCTCATGCCGAGGTTTGTTACAAAAATCCTTGCTTTTTCTTCTTAATCTAATCCTTGGATCTTGAAACTTCCCACAAAACCCCAAAGAAAATTGCTCTGGAACCAAAATCATGTGTAAATTGTGATGGATATTCCACTGTAATAGTTCATCACTACAGATCCTACAATCTTTTGAAATATTTTATTATGCAATTTATTACCTTATATCTCATATTTAATATTATTAGCATAGTTCTCAAAATTATGGAAATAACCAAAAATGAAATGAAAGAAAAATCAATGAGCACACTATCTACATAAATGAACACAATATGTGACCTGGGAAACCCCGCATGGGAGAAAACCCAACTAGAAGGTGGGGTCTATGCTCTAATCTCTTTTTCTTAGTTCTGAAATGTAATTACAAAGAAAGGGGAACTCACCATGGAGTTTCCATGTACACTATGACTTGAATGAATAGTACCAAATCTTCTACCTCCTCTGTTATGATTCAATATCCCACTCCTAGATGCTTTTCTCAACTATGTAGCAATAACAATACCAACCCCTTCCTTCCCTAGTGGACCAATATTTAACATAGCCCGATAGTCATCTACAATTAGGGTTACGTTTTTTTGCATGCCTCAACCCTCAATTAGTGTTAGGGTTTTGGACCCTCTAGAATATTATTGAAAGTCCACTTTTTACTAGCCCCACACGTGTGGGTAATGGGGGCTAACATGCCATCCTCTTAGTACCATGATGGTCAATAGCATAAGCCAACTTGTGAGAGGCATAACTTCTGCATATGAACTTTGATAGAGGTGATTTTCACACCGTTATAAAAATGTTAATGTGTAGAATAATGTCAGGGGGTTAGAGATGATCTCACAAAGTTTTGACCCCTAAAAGTGTTGTTTGATGCTTCAAACCAGATTTGGAATTTTCCAGATCCCAAATCACCAAATTGGGAACTACCCCTAAAATGGTCCATGCGAGAAAATTCCTCTAATTTTTCAACCCTAAAAGTACCAAGATAAATGAAAAATCATATAATTATCCATTATGGATAAGGGATCAATAAGATAATTAATATGATGAACATAAAGATGACATAAATTTTATTGTAGGAAATAAGGTATTTGTGCAAATCAATACATGAGAGTGCAAAGAAAATATGGAAGGGTGCCAAACTACCTCGAGATTCATTGAGTCATTAAGGTACTTCCAAGGATCGACCTTTTTGCCTCCCAAACCTATTCTTCAATGATTTCAAGTCCTAGGACCACTCATAGAAACCCATGGGAAAATCTAGAGGTAATTCCCATTGTCACCTCAACATTTACCTCTCATTTCATATCCCATGCTTTTCTCACTATAGGGGGTGTCCCTGGTTTTAATTTATAGATATTCAATAAAACACTCATACTCAATTAACAATGTGTCTCATGCTAACAAATATAAATGCAAAGAAAATGGTTGAATCACTCATGATCAATGTCTATCAAATGGGTAATGGAGTTAATCATTCACAATTAGGGCCTTGATTGAAAGGGAAGAAAATTGATAAAGCAAGGTGTTTTCCATGGATCATGTTAAATAAAGAATGCCAAAGAAAATATCAAATAATAGATGAAATAATCTAGCTATAATCGTATTGATTTTCATACACAATCATGCAATAACTAGCGAAAACAAATAAACATATGAAGCATGAACTTTATTAGTCAAAGATGTAGATTGAATGGAAATAATTTGAAAAAAAAACTCAATTCAATTTATTTATAATAATTCATAGAGGACTATCAAGAGTCACGTCTCCAACACATATCAAACTTTATCAAGTGTCACCTCTCCAATCAATATCAAGATTATATGTCTAGGGGGGAAATGCAAGTCCATTGTAGATGATATGATCACTTTTCTAAATGATATTAATTATTGTGGTATCTAATACATCAAATATTGGATACAAAAGGAGAAATAAGAAAGGAGAAGACCCAACTAAGTGTGAAGATATGATCTTATGAAACCAATCATAGAGCTCGTACATGGGGTATTAAAGCCCAAATATCTAACCATATATTTCTTAAATAGGCTATGAAATCTTTGTTTTAATAATGTCAAATTTTATCTATATCATCTCTCAACAATCCTATGGATTTTGCATATAGCTCTCTTACATAAAAGGTGGTCCCATGATCTCTATTTTCCATTATGATGATTTAATAATTTCAAATATGATTATATTTGTAATTGACTTAATGGTCCACAATGTCACCCTCCTCAAGATAACCATTTTCCCATTGTGTATTAAGTTTGTATCTCTTATTTTTGGAATATGTTTTATTTCATTTCCTTAATTCATGACATGGGATGCTTATATGATTAATGTGGAATCCAACAATGCCTAATCATGATGTTGATTCATCATCTAACATGATGTTATGTACTTGTAATTTATCATTAGTTATCATGTTGTTCTTTAATTGCATTCTCCATCACCCCATGATCCATAAACAATAGGCTTACAACTAGTCTGTTTCACTTACAACTAGTCTATTTCACCAACACGAATCCTTGAGTAATTCCCACCCACAATTCCTAAATGTATTTGTAAGACTAAGTTGTAAGATGCAATATTAATCTACCTTTGGTCACTTATCTTTGGATAATACTAGTGTGAAAGCTTCATCTTTGTTACTAACTCCACTCAATTCAAACTTCAATAACATTAAACTCCATTCATTAGCGTATGCATGAATTGGCTATTATTCATTGCATTCAACCACTTAAAAAAATACAAGGTTCATGTATTGGTTTAAAGCCTTTGAAAAGACTTAAAAGATAAGGGAAACAACCATTTTTTTAACCATCTATTTGGATAGCACTAAGAGAGGGACCATTCTTATAAACTTTAACCAAGCCATGCCATTAATCCAAAATATGCAGTGTTGGAGTCAATTTTTGGAGTACAATGCATGGGAGAGAAATTATATTTTTGTTTTAACAAGTCAACTCTTGGTTGGATGGCATGATTTTTCACTCTAGCCACTTAAGACAAAAATACGAGCTTCCGAAAAACTCACACACCCAACATGAGATCATGTGACTCCAGGAAGCAAGAGGCCACTCATACATTGTGTGTATAGCCTATACGACCCCCATATAGTCCCCATGAAGGTAGAAAAAAAATCGTACAACCTACCCATGAGTTCAAGAAATAAACAGAGGCAAAACATGGCCTCTCTACAATGTCGAGGCAAGTGTACGAGCTCAAAAAACAACCATAGAATGCAACTTGTGAATGAATAATTAGAAACTCCCTGAAGATTCTTAAAAAAACAAATTAGAAACTCCCTGAAGATTCTTGGTGTGTATGTTTTCACAGTTTGTCATAGTTGTTGTATAATCATTCTGGAGTTAACTCCATAATGATTATACAACATCCCTGAATATTTGCAACAAATCTATGGTGAAAACCTTAAATTTATAATCTCATAAATGGATGAATAAATGAGAATAAAGAGTTGTTGGGATTATTCATTTGCTCATGAAGACTGTTGTTCCTGAGATTAAACTTAAGGCTCAAAAAATAATGTTAGGCATCAAGAATTAAGGAAAGTTTGTTTTAAAGGTGATTTTTCTTCCGTTAGTTGTGTGAGAGTTAAATCCTCAAATGGAATTAATATCTGAATAGAACAGAGGCCGTATTTCGTCATCTGAGTCAATTTATCAAATTGAAAGAGGAGAATAAAATTACAAAACTATTAAACAAACTAAGGCATCAATGACAGAAGAGTCTTACCTTGTTTATAGTAGAAAGAAATGTAGAATGCACTCCTGAAAGAATATAATATGTAGTAATCAAAATAACAGGCAGGTCTTGTATTTGTTGATAGAAACTACAAAGGAAAAATTGCTTTCTAATCAAATAATAAATGGAACGTAATCACAATAGTTGTTGTACTAAATTGTCATCATTTATTTGTTCATGAATGACTTAAAGAGAACAAAATATATGAAACACAAAGAGGACACATAACTCAAACAACACAAAATTTGGAATCCCTGTTTGCACTTGTATTAATACTCACATAAAATGAGTTTTCTCAGTTACAATACGGCACGAAGCAGCCCGTGATTAACCTTAGAAAGTTATATTTATACAAAAGGTTCTCAACCCCAAACGGTTGGAATTCGCCTTATTTCTAAAATAGTAAAAATTACAAAATGTAAAATGTGAAACGCTTCACTTGCATCTTTTTTGTCAATCTCCTCATTATGTTGGTAGAGGCATTTTTCTCTCTAGTTCTCCAACTCCGAAATGAATAATGTACATAAGTCATCTCATTTGTTTCCAGTGATGCTATCTTTTCCTTGCTCAATACATTTGATGCATCTGCTCACAAATTGCGCCACCAGTCTGGAGGGATCTTTTAAATTATTAGCCTAAAAAATATATAATTTATTTTCCAATTGAGGCAATATTTTTGTCATTCGTCTATCTTCTAAAACTATAGACTGTAATTGCAGACTAGGCTTCACTAGCCATCTATTTATCTGAATAATATCAACCTTTTTTATCTGTGAGATTTCGGCCTGAGCCTCTTCCATATTTCTCTTAATGTCAAGCTGATGTTTTGTTATGTCAATCTGTCCCAGTACTCTAAAGCTATCTTCTGTAGTTCTGACTAAGAAACAATTTTGTATTTGGTAGATATGTCCTCCTTCTCATTGTCACTTGAATCATCAGGGAAATTTACCAATTCATATTGTAATATGTTGAATACTTGTGTCCAGGATTTGAAGATGTCTATGCTTCTGGGAGAGGTGTCAGAGAGAAAGTATGCATTCTGGATCGAACTTTCACCAGTCACTTTAGGTTATTTTCGTGGAGCCATGGTATCAAGCCTTCGAACTCTATTATCTGCCACAGGAAAGGTGTAAAATCCTTCAGTTTTATAGCTCAGTAAAAAGCATAATGAAATTCAAATTCTCATTCCTTTCCCTTTAATCTCATTGATCAACCAATACCTTCACTGACAGAGTATTTACTCTCTTTAATGAACCAGATTCAAGCAGTGGTTCAAAATCTTATTTAGAATGATTGTCGTAAAGGCATTTATTTTTGGTGGTTCATGCTTGGGAAAAGCACATACGAAATTTGAATCTATCCGAGTCATCATTAAGCGATGGATTAATTAAGAGATAATCTTTGTTTAAGCATTAGTTAATCATAGTTATCATTAAGTAAATTTCAGCATTTTGGCTCTCAGGAGATCTTATAACAGCCCGAGCTATAACTTACGAAATGTGAAATCACGACGTGATTAATTAAGTTTAATTGTGTTTAACCCTTTTAATTAATCATGATTAACCTCAAAGATTTCGAGGTTTTGGGTCTCGAGATATTCTATACTAGTTCGAGCTATGTTCTATGAATCACAAAATCATGATTGATTAATTAATATTAATCACTTTTAACCTTTTAAATAATCATGATTAACTTCAAGGGTTTCATGATTTCGAGTATCGAGACTTTGGTTGTCGTTCGAGGTAGGATCCCCGAAACGTGAAATTGTGATAAGGTTTAAATATTGTTCATCAATTTTAATCATTTAATTAACCCGGTTTAACTTAAGATAGTTTTGCGACTTCGTATATCGAAACTTTGGAGTTCTTACATGTTGGAATTTTAATATCGCGAAACCCTGAAACCCAACATTTCGAAGGTAGCCTTTAGTGATTTGACCTTTTAATGAGTGGGCGGGTCCATAACTTTTACGGATTTTAAATCATTGGATTCAACAGAAGAATTCATCAATGGTGATATTCAAGTGCACGTTTGTCCTTATTTAAACCGGAATGAAACTTATGTAAGTCTAAAGTTCAGAAAAAATATATATGTTCCAACAAAGAAAATCCTCAAAATATAGCTAGAAAATAGTTCTCAACCCATTAGAAAAACACACACATCAATTTAAATATAGAGACACTTCATTTAAAATTCATAGACAAAAAATAACACACTAAATAGAGAGAATCATCACAAAAGAACTCAATGTTTACCTTGGAAACCAAAATGGGAAAACCAACATTTAATTGGCTTTATCCAAGCTCTTTATTTCTTGTCAATGTGTAGGTTACAATACCCTTAGTCTCTATGGTCCATTCTCAACCTTCACATGGGAATTTGGGAAACAATTCCTCTCACTCTTAGCCAAAGAACCCGTCTTCCTTAATGATGCAAGAGTAAATAGGAGAATTGCTTAGCTAGGGTTGAAGCTAGAAGGCTAGGCATATTCAACTCTCTAGATTCCCCCATTTCTAGTGATATGAAAATAGGGGGATGACTTTTTTTTCTATGCAAGCACCCTCTACTCCATTAAAATAAACTTCAGGACCTTGCTCAATGTCTTAGTTGTGCAAGAGAAATTATGTGTCAAGTTTAGGATTCTTTTATGTGTTTATGTGTGAGGTTCTTTAAAAGGTTAAATTTTGTTTAAATAAATACAACAATAACATAACATGCAAAAAATATAACCAACAACTCACAACAATAAGAACATGATAAAGGAGTTCACCCCTAATTGGGCTACATCTCCTTGAGCCTCCATCAATGGACTAGTCTCTTTGGGATTAGTTTGTCAAATATTCTTTTACAAGATGCTGATAAACTCCAATGGATTTATTGATTGTACCATTGGGTTCATAATACATAAAACCCCCAAAAATGACTATTAGAACTCTGAAAACGGATCATGGCTCATCCGGGCATGACCTCTTCTACATGTGGCCTTGAGCTTCCCTGAGCTTCCTGGTGGAAAAAACACATGTAAAAGTCCTTAAATGTCTCTGAAACATGTCCCAATGTGTTTAGAGCATAACAATTAGTCAAAAATGACTATTCAGTCACATAAAATAGACTTGGGCTCATCTGAGCATGACCTCCATCAATGGTGGCCCTAAGCTCCCTAGAGCTCCCTAAAACTTAAAAGTAGAAAAACCTACAATAGAAGTCTCCAAATGCCTTTGAAAAATGTGCCAATGGATTCAGAACATCCAAAAACCCCTAGATGGGCTTTTTCGACACCTCATTTGGCCAAAAAATGAAGAAGTTAGGCCTTCTGCCATTTTTTTCCTTCAAGCTTATTGTCTCTGGTTCGCCAAATCACACCTCCTATGTGAGTAACCTGGCTTCTGGGTGTTTCCCATGCCTAAACCTAGAACATGCACCAATTTCCAAAAAATGCACAAAAATGTAGAACGGTTAGGGAACTAAGCCCCCAAATCGCAGAGGTGTTGGGCGCATCGGGGGACATGTGGCCACGTCCTAGCGCTAAAAAAGGGCCTCGTTACAAGAATGAACATGGATGTGCCATGTGTTGGGTGTGTGGTGTTAACCATTTGAACGTGGTTTGAACCCGCACAAAATTACGTGGCGTGGTCGTGTGGGAACGCACATGTAACCGGGGGTTGGGGCTAAGCCCCAGCCCGGACCCCGCGCTCATCCATAGACTTAAATGATTTTAAATATATATCGAGTCATATATATAACAAGAACTAACACATGGGCTAGTGGTAGCCCATGTTTTGCGAAGGCGTTCAGCCATGAGGGGTAAGGTCCGGGGTTCGATCCCCATAGACTCCATAAAATTTTTACAACAAAACCATAACACGGTGCCACATGGCACCACCCCATTTGCTAATAAAAATTCCATGTGTCTCAAAATGATTCACCCATGTGTCCTGTCAACCTACTGCCAACTCAGTTCCTGCCATGTTAGCATCATTCCATGTCATCTTTCCACATCACCTTCCACATGTGAGGTATGGCCCTAACACGTCAGTTGTACGAACTATACAGTCATCAAATTTTTGCTTGTTTGGAAAATTGAACATAACACAATATAACACTCATATGATGTCTATTTGAACCCGTTCGAAGTGCGTTGGGTTCTTGAGGACGGGGCCTATGCACCTGTCTGTTTTGAAGCGATTCCAAACACCTTCATTTTGGGGCTGAATTTTAACCCCTGGTCCAGATTCTGATCACACCTTCCCACTGAAAGGATTTTGGACCAACAAAAGTTGATGATTATCTGCCTGAGCTTCAATACTCTTCTACTTCCAAGTTCTATCAACTGATTCTATTTGAAAAAGTCTTTTTGGCAATCACCTGGGTACCTTAACATGCCTTGCACTGCAACTAGCTATGTCCCTCAACCACTATTCTCTGGTTGTTGCCGACCCACTGTTCTCTTTGTTCTTGGAAGACTGACAGCCTTCCCACTGAGAATCAATTCCCTCTTTTGAACTCTTTGGCATCAACACAATATTCTCTACAATGGCTGCAAATTTTTTTCCTGCGACATCTTGTCACAAACCAAGAAAACCATTAATCTTGAAAACAAATTTTATACAAGACTAAAAATGATGCCAACAAAGTGTTTTTCTCTTCAAGCAATAACGGTCGCATCTTGTACTTCATCAATGTACATGGTGTTTTCCTGCATCTTGGTGTACTCAAAATTGACTTACAAACCAACAAACACCATCGATTAAACATAAGTCGAAAAACATGATTGACCCAACATGGTCATCAAGACAACATCGACACAAGTCGAGACTCATTTGAAACATATTTACATTCCCAATGACAAGTCGACATTCATGATACACAACCATGTTACATTCATGGGTCACTCAAAATGAACTATCACAAATTTCATTGTTTACACATACAAAATCACATGCATGTGCATAGCTCTTCAACTCTCCTTCAAGTACAACATAAGTACATAAACCCAAAAACATGTGGGTACATATGAGCTGAAAATGAAAATATAAATGGCTACAACAAGTGAGTATCATACCCATCTTTTACATCCTCCTGGCGAAGTTGTGCAATAAACAAGAATGCCTTCAATAGAATCGCATTCACATGCAAACTTGCATCATACAAGCTATGATAAACTGCTACAACTTGTCATACTTTCAACAGAAATGGATACATAAGGCTGAAATGTGCATCTACAAACATAAAAAATGCAAGCCTTACTTGTTCAAGAAATCTAAACATTTCTTACCAAGCCAATTCAATGGTGACTTTTTCTGCTGAAAATCATCTTCTTGTGAATCATCTTGACTCACATCGATGATGGAATCTCCTCTTCCATTCTTGTCAGTCTCTTTATCCATATGCTTCTTGTGTTGTGAATGAGTGGTTGGATGCAATGTCCAACATTGGTCAATGAGATGACCCCTCTTCTGGCAATGAGTGCAAAACTTTTGCATCTTCTTTTCAAGTTGCCTTTGCTTGGAAAGTTTCCTAAACGTGGTCAATCTTTTCCAACATCTTGAAACATGATGGTTATATAAACCACAATATGTACTTAGACTTTTTGTGCCATTTTTACATGCAAATTTACCATGCTTAACATAATCAAAAGCAACTGAATTATAGGCAGAAATATACCTTGAACATTCACCTTTATCGCCTTCTTGAGAAGGTGAATTTGAAGAGTTACTAGCTCTCTTTTGAAGACCAGCAATAGTGTTCTTGTCCTCATGGCTGCCACAACTCTCTTGCTTCATACATTTTCATTCATCTTGAACACACACTTTGCATGCTTGAGGGATTGAACTTGCAACAAAAGTTGTTCTTGCAACTATTTCCCTTGTCTCCTCAACTTTGGAATTTGTTCCATATTTCTGTTCATATCCAAGACCTCTATACTTGGGCCTCTCCTCAACAACAATAGGATCAACAATGTCTTGTGCATGCTTTCCTAACCCTCTACCCTCATAGCCCATTTTTAACAATAACTTGGACCCTATTCCTCTAGTGTGATTTTCAAAAACACCAAAGCATTCATCTTGAGAGGGATTTGAAGAAAAACCAACATTACATACCTCATGTTCATGCATGTACTTGGTAAGGGTTTCCTTTGCCTCATGGAGTTAAGTCTCCATCTCATCCAACTTTTCAAGAAGCTAGAGCTTCTCATCCTTCATGGCCATCAACTTCTCTTGAAGGAAAATGCTCTCCCTCCTATCTTCCCACATCTCTTGCACCATATCTCTCATGGTTACAAAATCCTTCAACATCTCTTTGTCAAAGAACTTGGCTAATGAAGATGTATGAGAACTCTTACTGTTTGAAGCTTCCTCCATCCTTGCAAGATATCAAACTTCAACACAAAACTTGCACAATAATACCAACAGCTAAATCTCTAGCTTTCAATGACAATCACATGAGAAAAACCATGCTCTAAGACCACATGATCTGAAAATAGGGGGCTGACTTGTTTTTCTATGCAAGCACCCTCTAGTCCATTAAAATAAACTTCAGGACCTTGCTTAATGTCTTAGTTGTGCAAGAGAAATTACGTGTCAGGTTTAGGCTTCTTTTCTGTGTTTATGTGTGAAGTTCTTTAAAAGGTTAAATGTTGTTTAAATAAATACAACAACAATATAACATGCAGCAAATATAACCAGCAACTCACAACAATAAGAACATGATAAAGGAGTTCACCCCCAACTAGGCTACATCTCCTTGAGCCTCCATCAATGGACTAGGCTCTCTGGGATTAGTTTGTCAAAGATTATTTTACAAGTTGATTCTCAACTCAAATGGATTTACTAACTATACCATTGGGTTCAGAATACATAAAAACCCTAAAAATGACTATTAGAACTCTGAAAACGGACCATGGCTCATTCGGGCATGACCTCTTCTACATGTGACCTTGAGCTTCCCTGAGCTTCCTGGTGGAAAAAACACCTATAAAATTCCTCAAATACCTATGAAACTTGTATCAATGTGTTCAGAGCATAACAATTAGTCAAAAATGACTATTCAGTCACAGAAAATAGACTTGGGCTCATCTGAGCATGACCTCCATCAATGGTGGCCCTAAGCTCCCTAGAGCTCCCTGAAACTTCAAAGTAGAAAAAACTGCAATAGAAGTCTCCAAATGCCTTTAAAAACTATGCCAATGGATTCATAACATCCAAAAATCCCTATCTGGGATTTTTCGGCACCTCATTTGGCCAAAAAATGAAGAAGTTAGGCCTCCTGCCATTTTCCTCCTTCAAGCTTGTTGTCTCTGGTTCACCAAATCACACCTCCTGTATGAGTAACCTGGCTTCTGGGCGTTTCCCATGCCTAAACCCAACACATGCACCAATTTCCACAAAATGTACAAAAATGTAGAACAGTTAGGGAACTAAGCCCCCAAATCGCGGAGGTGTTGAGCGCATGGGGGGCCATGTGGCTACATCCCAACGCTAAAAAAGGGTCTCATTGCAAGAATGAACGTGGATGTGCCACGTGTTGGGTGTGTGGTGTTAACCGTTTGAACGTGGTTTGAACCCATGCAAAATTTCGTGTCATGGTCATGTGGGAACGCGCATGTAACTGGGGGTTGGGGCTAAGCCCCAGCCCAGACCCTGCGCTCATCCATAGACTTAAACGATTTTAAATATATATCGAGTCATATATATAACAAGAACTAACATGTGGGCTAGTGATAGCCCATGTTTTAAGGCGTTCAACCATGAGGGGTGAGGTTCGGGGTTCGATCCCCATAGACTCCATAAAAGTCTTACAACAAAACCATAACACGGTGCCACGTGGCAGCCCATGCCTGGGCCATGTGGCACCACCCCATTTGCTAATAAAAATTCCACGTGTCTCAAAATGATTCGCCCATGTGTCCTATCAACCTATTGCCAACTCATCTCCTGCCACATCAACATCATGACATATCACCTGCCACATGTGAGGTACGGCCCTGCCACGTCAGTTGTACAGACTATACAGTCAACAAATTTTTCCCTGTTTGGCAAATTGAACAGAAAGTGATATCTCACTCATCCGATGTTCAGTTGAACTTGTTCGAAGTGTGTTGGGGTCATGAGGACGAGGCCTATGCACCTGTCTGTTTTGAAGAAATTCCGAACACTTTGATTTTTGGGCTAAATTTTAATCCCTGGTCCAAATTCTAATCATCTAGCATGCTTCCCCTCTTTTGTCTCTTTTGTTAATTACATTTGAGGAATAGTGTATCATGATTTTATTTTTTAAATACATCATTTCTTTTTTCTTCTCACCTTTTTTCCCATACATTTTTTTCCTTCATCTATTTTAGTCTCCAATGCTTACATTGAGAGTACTATATTAATGCATGTGCAAACACCGATCGATATGGCATGGGGCCCTTCATGCCATTAACCCTATCTCCTACCTCATCCATAGTCTTAAACCTTTCCTGTGATGATCATCATAGAACCTAAGTAGCCAATTGTCATTGTATGGATCCAATTCAAATTAGACCTCCCCATTGGGAGGGTTTTGGTCCCCAAAAAATTCCAAGGACAGGTGGGGGAACTTGCTTGCAATAGGTTTTCTCTAGTACCATTTTTATTTCCTTGGACTCTACCCTTTGAGGCTATCTATCAAATTTCTTGTCATCCTTTGTGAATTACTTGTTCCTTTCACTACAAAATTGTGTCTTCCTTCAATTCTTCAAGAGCGTGTTGTGCAAAGTCTTTTACAACATGGAAACTTGTTGGTCCTCTTATCCATCCAACATGGAGGGTTCAATTGGCCTTGGATACTACACATTCACCATTGATCTAATCTACATATAAGGATGAAGTCTCAATTTGAAGGCATTATATTTTGCGTGTTCAATGATGTCAAAAGGTTTTTATATGAGGGGTTTGAGTTTCTTCGCTACTTCTCGCAAATGTTCCTTGCAAAGGTAAAGCCACGCCTTATCTCCAACATGAAATTTATGATATTCTATGTGCCAATCATGTCTGAATTTATACTATTGCAGGCTTCTCTCAAGTTTATCCTATACCTTTAGATGTATCTACCTAATATTGTTCACAATTGTGCTTGACTTCTTCTCATCGCCTTGTAGTTGTGCTTCATCCTTTCGTTATCCATACCCAATATCAAATGGTGAGGGAGGTAAATATTCCAAGAATATCTCAAAAGTGATTTATTGGTGGAATAATAGTGCTTGATTATATGAGTGTTATATGTACACGAACTACTCATCCCATGACCTTGGATGCTTGCATTGTACCCTCTAAAAAACTATACGAACGTTCGGTTGACAAATTTTGTTTGTTCATCTATATTGGGATGAAATGTAGTGGAAAACATTAGCTTGGTATCCATTCTCTCCCAAATCATTGTCCAAAAGTTTCCCAAGAACTTGCTATCTCAATCAACTATGATGGAGCTCAACAATCCAAAATATACCCAAACATGACTGGAGAATAGCTTGGATCCTTCCACGAAATGAGTGCACACATATTACTAAAGTGGTTTACCTTGACAAACAAGTAGTCATGACCTTTCTAGGACACAGGAAAACATCCAACAAATTCCATAGTGATTCTCTCCCAAGTCCTTCTTGGTATTAGTAGTAGCATATAAAGTTGAAGCTTTCTATTGCTTTCCTCGTTGATGCTGCAAAGAACATAACCTCTAATACATATCACCATGTACTAATGTATCTTTGGTCAATACACATACCTTTGAAAATTTTCCACTGTCTTCATTATGCAAAAATGCCCAACCATCCTGGAAGTGTGAGCTTCCCTCATCAATAGAATCCTTTTGACCTATGGCATATACAAATTGTCCAACTTGTACAATAGTCCATCTTGGAGGCAATATTTTCCATGCAAATGACTAGTCTCTCCTTTAGCTGCTTGTATACTCCTCTAAAATCTTCATCCTTAGTAGTTCATGAGTGAAGGGTTCAAGTTGCATGATCACTCTAGCTATTTCTATCTTCTTCAGTGGGGATCGTGAAATCATATCAGCTAGCTTATTTCTAGCTCCTTTCTTTACTTGATTAGGATTTTGAATTGTTTCAAGAATCCCAACCACTTGTAATTCCTCACTTGTTGCATTTTTCTTTGAATTTGCAGGTATTATAAGGGTTGATGAATGATGCGTATGATGGTCTCTTTCCATAGGATGTAGTTCTTCCACTTCTTCACCACATTCATAATTACATAAATTTATTTATCATACATGTCCAAGATAAATCAAGGACTCCTTCCCGAACTCACACTTCTTCAAATTTTCAATCAATTGATTCTTCTCTAATGTCTCTAGTACCTACGTCACATGTGAGATGTAATCTTGCCAAGTATTACTAAATATTGGTATTTCATATAGGTACACTATTACAAATGAGTCAATAAATTGTTGTAGGACATCATTCATTAATCTCGTGAAAATTTCAATTGCATTACATAAATTGAAAGGCATCACTTACCACTCATACAAACCTTATCTTGTTTTGAACACTATTTTCCACAGGTCTTCTGCTTTTTTATTCTCACTTGAAGGTAACTTTATTTGAGGTCTATCTTAGTGAAGAAATTGGCTTGTTGTGGCTAATCCAATGAGTAATCACTCCTTGGGTAGAAGATATCTATTATTGATGGTGGTTTTATTTAAGGCATGGTAGTCAATGCACATTCTCTAGCTACCATTCTTCTTTGGCACCATGATGATGGGTGAACCACATGACAATGTACTGGGCCTAATAACTCCTTAAGTAGAAAAAAAATTCAACTACTTTAGCACATCATATACTTCAATGATGTACTTCCTATACAACCTAATTTTTAGTAGTGGTGACTCCAACAAAAATAAAATCTCGTGATCAACCTCTCACTTTCCATGGAAACCCCCAAGGTTCTTGGAACACCTACTTATAGGCATTGTTAATTTGTTTCAGCTACTATCATTGATTTCCACTACATCCTTCTAAGGATACCTTGATCTTCATCTCATTTTCCTCTCATTGTTGCTTTCCTTCTCTCAAAAATAGCGAGACAAACTTTTATGTGTTGCCAATGATTCTTCTAGCATAATGAGCACTAATCAAGGAGAATTTGGCTTTGTCATTGTGTGCATTTATGGCATGTTCCTTCCCATATTTGACAAGCCTATATTGGTTTTTCCATAGGCTCCTAAATATGTCATCTCTCACATACAAGTATGGGCTTTCCAAGATGACTACACGCATGTCCAATGGAACCACATCTACCACCACTTCATCCATGGAGTTCTAGTTGATGGAAAAATTGAATTTTCATTATTTACCTACTCTCAATTCTACATATTGTCTTACCAAACCCAAAGGGTATGGTTGTATATGGCCATGAGTATCTAATCCAAGATTCTCAACCAAATGTGAAGAGATCATATTTGATTGTGAACCAGGATCAAACAAGCAATCCACCTTACTTTGTTTCCTGTAGATCTTGATGCATAACAATTTTGTCATCTCCTTCTCTTCCTTGTGACTACAACCAATCAATGATACTTAATTATGAATAATAGTACAACTAATCTTTCCTTTCATGTTTGGGGTACTGTACACCCTCTCCTTGGAATCTATAGTTATCAAATCCCTCTTCTTCTTATTCTTTTGAAAATGTTTGGGGTACTTCTCGAGGTGCAATTTCCAATAGTCTTCCTTAGTATGTCCCTTTTTCTCACAAGATTTACATTTCTTGATGGATGGGGTTGCTTCTTGTTGCGGCCACAATGTTCTTATCAGTCCACTTCTTATTCTTTTGATCCTTTCTCTATTTCTATCGTGGTTCTATTTGTTTGTGCGTGCCAGATTGCTAATTTTTCTTGTTTCCTTTAAGGTATTGTGCTTGAACACTTGATTCATTAATTGTATTAGGACTGAACAACATCAATTTTAATTGGATTTGAGGAAGCAATGATCCCAAATAATTGATCAACAAACATGGACTTTTGAGAGAGACACCCGACTATATGGCTCTCTTCTTAAACTCCTAGACTAATTGCCCCCACCTTTTTCTAAGCAGTGCCACACAATCTATTGGTGCTCCTCATATCCAATTGGGTAGAACTAATATTTGATCAAGTACTTGAAAATATCTCAATGAGACGTTGATGGCTTATTTTCTAGTGTTCTACCTACTACATCACTCTTCCACCATGCTAAAGAATGGCCTTCAAGATTTAATTTGGAAAATGCAATCCTCTATTTTTCGGTGACTTTGTGTACAATTAAATACACCTCCATCTACTATAGCTATTGGTTCATTTTGATGGAATAAACGTCTCCAACATAAGGCTTTATTTCCACCTTTTCCTCGACATGGAAAGGCACCTGCATTTTTCTATGGATACATTCTCCCATCTCTGTCTCAATCTAGAGATCTTACTATAACTTCTCCTTTCTTGAAATCTTATGTATTAGCCTTGTGTTCTCCATGTTAAGTATCAATTGAAGGTGCCTTCATCCCCTTACTAATAGAATCCATGTTACCATCATTATAAGTGTGGAAATTCTCTACTCTAACTTATCTAACTTGACCTTGGAATCTTCCATCTCTTCATCTTCTCTGTGATGACCCCTCGTCATTGTTGGTCCTCTATTTCTTTGAAGACCTGACAACAATTATTATCCACTTCTACTGTATCACTATAATCTTTTACCATATGGATCTCACCAAGTACATTCAAACTTCGGCTCTAATACCATATGGTCTGTAAATGGTAGGATTATATCTAGTCTATTTTTCCAACACAAATCCTTGAGCAATTTCTACAATTCTACAATTCCACAATTCTTGAAAGTCTTTATAAGATTGAGTTGTAAGACACAATATTAATCTACCTTTGGTCACTTGTACTTATATATTATTGTTGTGAAGCCTTCAATTATATTACTGAATCCATTTAGTTCAAACTTTAATAACATTAAACTCCATTCATTAGAGTATGCATGAGTTGGTTATTATTCAACACATTCAACCACTTCACAAAACACATGGTTCATGTATTGGTTTCAAGCCTTTGAAACAACTTAAAGAATAAGGAAAACAATATTTGTTTGAATCATATATTTGGAAAACCTTAAGAGAGGGATTGTTCTTATAACCTTTAACCAAGCCATGCCATTAATCCAAAATATGTAGTGTTGGAGTGAAACATTGGAGTCCAACACATGGGAGAGAAATGATAAAAAAAATTTAACAAGTTTCCTCTTGATTGGATGGCATGAATTGCCACTCAAACCGCTCCAAACAAACTATAAGCTTCAAAATAAATCACACACCCAACATGATATCATGCCACCCCATGAAGTAGGAGGTCACTAGTACACTAAACATTCAACATGTGTGCCTCTGTATAGACCCTAGGAAAGCGGAAACAACTTTTATGACCTATGTATGGGTTCAAACAATAGCCATAGGTAGCATAAAATCTCTATGCAATTCCTAGGAAAGTACGAGAGCTCAACAAATAGCCATAGATTGTAATTGGTGAAGGAAGAATCCCAACAAAATGACTCCAACAGTCTAACAACTTAAAAAAAAATTAGAAACTCCCTAAAAATTTACATCAATTCTATAATGGTAGCCTTAGATTTATAATCTTAGAAATGGATAAATAGAGGAGAATACATATATTTTGGTATTATTCATTTGCTCATGGAGACTATAACTATGAAGGAAATCCTCAAACTATAGCTAGAAAATTTCCCAACCCATTAAAAAAAAAGATAAGAAACAGTTTGAATATAGAGCAACTTCATTTTAAACTCATAGATAGAAAATGACACAACAAATAGAGCGATTAATCACATAATATTTTAGTGTTTACCCTAGAAACCCTAATGGGAAAACCCACACTCGATTGGCTTCGACCATGCTTTTTATTTCCTAGCAATGTGCAATTTATAATACCCCCGGGCTCTCTAGTCCATTCTTAGTCTTCACATGGGAGTTTGGGAAAGAACTCCTCTCACTATCAACCAAAGAACTTGTTTTCCTTATTGGCGCAACAGTAAATTAGAGAAGTACTCATATGGGGTTGAATCTGGAATGTTAGGCATCCCCAACTCTTCAGCTTCATGTTTTTATTTTTTCTTCTCACCTTTTTTTCCCCATGCATTTAATTTATTTTTTTCTTCTCACCTTTTTTTCCCCATACATTTTCTTTTCATCTATTTATGTTTCACATGCTTATATTGAGAGTACTATATTAATGCAGGTGTGGACATCGGTTGGGATGGCATGGATCCCTTCACACCATCAACCATATCTCCCACCTTGTCCATAGTCTTAAACCTTGCATATGTCGATCCTCATAGAACTTGAGGCGATAACTAGTTGTCATTGTGCAGATCCAATTTGGATTATCTCAAGTAAATTTCCTTATTTTATGTTTGCTTGATATATCCATCATGATCTCTAGATGACACTTTGTAATATGCTTGCTACAATTCCCTCATATGAAAGAAGTGAAATATGATTCTTATTCTTCACACTCAATGGTCAATCTTTGTTTGTTCTTCAAAGTCAATGAACCCAAATTAAGATTGTTCTCTGCCAGATAGCTTGTTTTGAAATATTATATACATACATATATATTAAAGGGGAACAACCCAATGGACTAAAATACCAAAGAAACTTAACCCTGTCCTCTATCGTTTTTGTTAGCGAGGATGATATTATTGGTACTAAGCCAATGTAAATAACATATTAATTTCCCATAGTGTACAACAATGATCGGGGCAGAGCTCAAGAAGGCACATACTTTGGATACATTTAAGAGAGCACAAGTCCAAACAAAGGTGACCTAGTTGCAAACTACAATCAACAAACCCTATGTAGGGGAAGAGTTGGTTTGCCAAGATTTGAACTTAGGTCATCATAATTGCATTGCCATTAGTCCCTTTTCTTCCTTAATCCATGAATTTTCTTCCACACATGCTTGTTTAGATTTTCCATCCTTCATAGCATCTAAATTCTTCCTTGTACATGGCCTTGTCTATAGTTTTCTTAATTAGTTGGTATTGAATCAACTATTAGCAAAAATGTGCATCCTTCATGCTTGGAAGTGATTCTTTCCTTACTCGTAGATCAAGCATTAGGGTGCTCAATAATCATGTGCATCACTTTCTTTATGGCCATTGAATGCATTCAATCAAATATTCATTGAGCATTGGGTCATGTTGTTTAGCCTACAAACTCATCTGCTTGGTGGTCAAATAGTCCTTAAGCTTAGAAGTTTAAGCATTATCATTTCTCAATCCTAGTGATATCTCTTTGCAGTATTCATATCAAGCACATAATTCACTTTCTTCCTTAGCACATTCACCCCTTTAACGCCACACTTTATTATGTTGCTTGTTTCCTTCTCGACATGTATCCTCCTTATGATCTTTGCTTTTTCTCAATGGTTGAATTATCATATGCTCACTACTTTAGTCATCCCCCATCATAGATATTTACTTCGTTCTTGATGCTCTATGGTATTCATCACTCCATCGAGGAAGCATTCTACTTCTATCATTGAGCACATATCTAAAGGGAAAAAAAAATCTTGCTACACTCACTGTTACCCATGATTTTGGTCAATCTTGATGGTGTATTGATGATGGTGTACTCGGGCTCCTCATAAGAACTTTCTCCTAAGAAAAGTGACATTCATCTCTTCCCAAAAAACTTACTTTTGAAGAGAGTTCGTAGGTTGCTAATATCCTAGGGTGCGAGAATGACCCATTCTCGCAGGTTGCCTTCAACTAGGGTGCAAACTTCTCGCACGGTGCTACATAGCTAGGGTTCGAACTTGTTCTAAAGCTTGGAAAAAGATGAAGTCTCGATGGTTCTAGAAGGGAATCTTCTAGAAGAATGGGTTGGCATTCAAATGGTTATCCTTGTATTGGTTTCCCTGATATTGTGGGATCATTCTTATCCAAGTAACCA
>JZKD02S2076586.1:105017-115878 GCA_000966675.3 Picea glauca | reverse complement strand
TTTTTCGGACTCGTAAAGGTTATACGAAAAAGGAACCCACTGGAGTTCCCTTTAAGCTCTTTTCAGACTCTCTAAACATGAAAAGATTGCCGAGCGACCTTGCTATTTTCACGCTTGTTAAAGTATTTAAAGAAAGCGTTTGTTGGGCGATAATTTATCTCTTTTTCGGTCTCATCAGACTATTTTACAAAAAAGGAACTGAGAGAGTTCTCTTTTAAGTATTTTTCCAGACTCTATAATCATGAAAAACCTTTGAGTTTTCTATATTTGGACTCATTAAACAAACATCGACAGACCCGTAATGGGACCAAACCACTCCTTCCTAGGGTTCGTTAAACATACTCCGAAGGACTTATCCGAAGGATAAGCTTATATCAACAAGCATATGTTATCCTCCTCAAGATTGCGTAAAAATAAAGAGGTACTCACCAGAAATGGTGGGGGGAAATTTGGGAAAGGGATATGTTCTCGTCTTCATATTGATTGGCAGTAAGTGTCGCTCTTGAACATGACACCCCCTATTCATTATATTTGAAGCCGGTTTGGGAAATCCATTTGTCTCTCATTCGATTTGCTACAAGGTCATACTCTGTGTCGTCTCTGAGTCAATGCTGCCAAATCATTGGTCGTGTCGTTCATATGTTCAAGAGAAGTTCATCTGAAACCTCTATTGAGTCGGCCATCTGTAGTTTTCCATTCTCTTCGTGTCGGCCTTCGCTGTGTCCAGTCCAACTTACATCATACTCTATTTCACCTTCAAAATCTGTTACTCATTTCGTGCCATTGATGGGGGATACATCAAGGCCCTCCTATGACGAGTTTTGTTCCATCGACTTCAACTCATTATCCGGAAACAAGACTTAGAAATTCTTTAGTACCTTGGAATGTGCATGCCTCAATGGCAGGTTTCCTCACTTTTGACAGTGGGTTTACGTCATTGACCCCTGATCGAAAGATTCTGTCGGATGTTCAACCTCAACTCATTCATTCACACTCGATGGATTGTACTAGCGTACCTTGGGAGTCATTGACATTAATGGTGATTTCCCTCACACTTGTTAACGTTTTCATCAATGACCGATAATCAAGTGGTTTCTGCCATGTTCAACTTCAACACATGTAATCACATGGTTATATCCGTACTTTTGGGCGATGAGATTGAAGACCCTGGATATCATCTCTTTGTCCAGGTTGCGATGGAGTATGTATAATTTGCGACACATAGATCCACTTTGTATGTCGTCTCAATTTGAATTTTCTCGCATAGATCCACAGTGTATTCTTGATGGCTATGCTATGTTTTGACGGCATGGATCTGCAGTGTATGATTGGTGGCCATGACCTATGTCTATAATTTCATTCGTCTATGATCTGAGTATGGGAATGCTTACCTCAGAATTAGTATATTTGATATTCTACAGATGCTTGGTTGTTTGCAGGTTTCCGATTAGGTGTGCTCCTGGTTTCTGACACACACATGCAGTTTACAAAGTATTTCGGCTGTCACTAGTTCCGGACTCATACTTTGGGGGGCATTCTATTACCCATGATTTTGGTCAATCTTGATGGTGTATTGATGATGGTGTACTCAGGCTCCTCATAAGAACTTTCTCTTGAGAAAATTGACATTCATCTCTTCCCAGAAAACTTACTTTTGAAGAGAGTTCGCAGGTTGCTAATATCCTAGGGTACGAGAATGATCCATTCTCGTAGGCTGCCTTCAGCTAGGGTGCGAACTTCTCATACTGTGCTACATAGTTAGGGTGCAAACTTGTTCTAAAGCTTGGAAAAAGATGAAGTCTCGATGGTTCTAGAAGGGAATCTTCTAGAAGAATGGGTTGGCATTCGAATGGTTATCCTTGTACTGGTTTCCCTGATATTGTGGGATYATTCTTATCCAAGTAACCATCTCATTCTCTCCTATATATTGATGGAATTCTCATGGAAAAGGTTAAGCAAGATTCATTGGAGAATTGGTGAAAGAATTGTGTGAAGGACTTAGCTTGAACAGGAGCTTGGAGACTCTAGCAAGTCTATCAAGAGGGATTTGATCTTCTTCATACAAGGATCGAGAAAGTGTGTGTGTTGGAGCCAAGAGACATCGAAAGGAATCTTGCGACATCAAGGCGATCAGGTTGTATCTTCTACTTTCGATTAATATGATAACAGTGGCATGTCTTTTTCCCATAAAGTCATTCTCACTTTATTGTGTAATTCCTTGATCATACACATAGGTTGACAGTTGAATATATTTTTCTATCTTCACTTTGGTTGGTTTGTGTTGTCTTGGTCTTGACCTCACGAGAGCACCAGAGCGAAGCGGGAGCAACAGAGACCCTAGGAAGTGATACAAAGGTATGTTACTTGCTCCCTCCCTACTAGCTAATTCAATGGTCAAAACTTAGGGAAAGAGTCATGTCCTGTCCTGTTTTGTTCTAGATCCAGGTGGATCTAGGGAGATCTGTTAGTGTCTGCACCTACCGATTAGTCCGATAACACCCACACTTAGCCTAATTGTATTTCTTTATTTTTATTTTTTGATTTGTGATGCACCCTTCCATGGTCGTAGCTTGATATTCTCCACTACATTTTCAATGAGCACAACTTTTCCTCTTGTGATTGTGCACTTTGTCCAAGAAAGATTCCTTAGCTCATTGCACCAACCCTTAGGAATTTTATTGTCTTCCAAGTTCCCTTTATTCCTAATGTTTGATTCTCATGCTCATGGTTCTTCTCATTGTTTAACTCTTTCCTATGATTGATTCTCTATGTATTCATTTGTCTTTCTCTTCAACAAGCATGATGCTCCAACTCATCATCGAGAAAAAATCCCGAGAAAAATCTTTTTTTCTCTCATTATTTATTACTTTTCCATATTATTCACCTTGGCGATGTGTCCCCTTTACTCAATGGTGTGATACTTAGTTGAATTATTAGTCCTTCATGTTTAGAATCTTTAAAAAATATTCTAATTTGTTCGATATCATGGAAATAATTTCAAGTTATGATCATTGAGTAGATGTTCATTGATCAAAAAAATATTCTCGCTCTTTGTGCTTGGAGGTCACACCTTCATTTGCTTGGTAGTGATTCTTGGGTTTTCCTTATTTTTTTAACACTCAATGCACATCCACACTTGTCAAACATTGATTCTTCTTTGTTAACTGCGAAAATGTTGTTGAGCATGGCTTCCTTTGCTTGGTGCTTTTCACTTAGCCATTTTTTGTATTTTTTCCCTTAATAGTTTTGCTCAATGAATGATATAAGAATGATATTTGCTTGAATTAAATGATTTAACCATAGGTTTAGGAACATTATTTCACCTAGATTTAAAATAGATGTGGCATTTTAAGGCTCTAACAATGCCTCCATATGGGGAAAACAAACCCCTTGCGGGGTGTTGATGACCTGAGAATTCTATGGGTAAACAAAAATAATTTTCCTCTTAAGTTTAATGGATTCGTTAGGGAGTTATGGATTCCATGGTAGATAAATGAGTGTGCATTTTTTCTTCTAATTATTGATGTTTTATGCATCCATCTAGGAATGTTATGTCTTCATCAATGATACACATTCAAACACTAATAACTAATGGAAAAAAAAGGAATATCATGATAATATAGACAATATATCATAGTATTTTCACTTCCTTCAAGATGTAGATCTGACATACACCAAATGATTCTTCTTAGGTCTGCATTTTGTTGTTATTTGCACTAGAAACCAAGCCAAATTTGACCCTTTTACATCCTTTTTTTGACCTCAAATGTACCCATGTTGCTCAGCATTTCTAAGGATTGAAATCTAAAATAAGCATACAAGTAGGTTATTCTTTATTCCTAAAAATTATTATTTGGTAAATTAAATGTTATTAAAAATGGATTTACTAACTAACAATTACAAGTACAGATTCCGACAATTTTCCAGTGGTTCACTTAACAATACTTCATCAAAGCTAAATCTACCACCTAGGAGTCATCCGTAATCTTCATGGTATAGTTAAATTCCTATCGAACCTTCCTAAAGAGGATTAGAAGTTTTTGTTCAAAGAGCGGTCAACAACAATAGTTGTGAAGATGCAAAACCTGTAACCGACTTGCAGGTCTAGTAACCATTTGATGATGTGCATATCGACATTGTCTTAAATAAAGGATTGCCACTTAGATATTGTTCATGGGATTCATGAGATATTTCAACACCTATAGCATATCCATAAAATATAAGTTGATTCATCGTTTATTTTTAAACCAATCTCACAACTACATAATGTAATCCATTTTTTAAAGGGATACAGATCCCTTGTTTCAGGATTTAGATTTTAATGAAGAAAATGTTACATAAAAGAGAAGATAATAAGGTTAGAAAATTTGATTCCTGATGTTAGTACCGTATTTGTTAATAAAATTAAATGAAGGATTAATGAAGTTATAAGGCCGAGATCAGATGAGTTAGCAACAAAAAGTCGAGCTTCAAGAGCTTATGGGCAACTCAAAGTCAAATTTTCTTAAGGAGAATTTATGAAAGAGCAAGAAAACACGTGCCCTTGCACACATAAGGAAAAATTAAGCCTTTGAGGATTGTCGTAGTCAAAGGAGGGATTGTCGCAGTCAAAAGAGGGCTTGTTTTCGTCAAAAGAGGGCTTGTCGCACCCCAAAAGATCTTAAACACTAGTGGCAAAGGGGCTTATCACGGGACCATGGTCCGGGGACCAAGGGCAATCACACATTGATTGTTGACCTTGACATCATCATTGACGACATACATTTTCACCTCAACATGTTTTTTTTCCTTATCATCGACGATGTTTTTCCCCGCCACATCAATTTACATGTGGAGCTAAAGCAACATGCCAACAGATCATTGTCGAAGCCAACTAGAGGCTTCCACATGGACATGTGGAACTCACCAAATGCACAGGTGAATATATTGAAACTTGGTGACACGTGTCTCATTGCCTTGTCACCTCAATGACATCATGGACCAATGAAAATATGCCACATGTTCAAAATGATGTTAGCATGACCACCTTGGCCTTAGTCATTTCTAGCTTTTGGTCAAGCATAGATCAATGATTCTTCTGGTTTGGATAACATATCAACGAATCTCCTATTTTCAGTGACAGATCAGTGACTCTCCTAGTTTCGATGACAGTCAATGGATTTCCTAGTTTTGGTGAAAGATTAACAATGAATATCAACATGGAGATCTACATCGACAAAACACAAAGAAAACTCCCCACTGCAAGTTTTCACAGTGGCGACAATAATGTCATCATCGAAAAAATGCATAAGAGATGATAGCTAGGCATGCCAATAGGGCACTATCAAAACCAATCTGAAGCTTCCAAGTGGACATGTGGAACCTGCCACATGCATACATAAAAAATTGAAATCTGAGTGACATGTGTCATGCACCTCTGCCACATCAATGCTAACATGGGCCAGTGAAATTTTTCCTTATGTCCAGGATGACGCCAACCTAACCATATTTTTCTTAGCCTAATTTTTCTTTCTATCATGGCCATATTGGTGACTCTCTTTCATTTTTGGACCTTGTTGTGCAACTCTAGATTGATGATCGAGATTTACTTCGTAGTCCTCTTTTTAGAGTCCCATTTGAAACAGATCCTAAAACATTTTGAAGAGGCACCTCTGATGAATGGTCCAGATATACTCAAATTTGTTTCAAGTGGGACCGATCAATGGTCCATATCTACTCCCAGGTATCAAATCCTCCCAGCCAGGTGTCACGTCAGCCCTCCAGTGGAGCACTGAGAGCCAACCCGAGGCTACCACATGGACATGTGAAACCCACCACATACATAGTTAAAAATATAAAATCTGGGTGACAAGTGTCATGTCCTCCCTGACACTTCAGTACCACCATGGTCCAATAGAAAATTTCCACGTGTCCAAGGTGACATCAACATGATGATGTATTTCCTTAGCCGATTTTGGGTTCATGGTCGACCCAAATCGACAACTCTCATGTGTTTTTAGTTCCTCTGATGGATCAATGGTTGTGATAGTTCCTTATTCAGAGTCCCTTTTCAACCTAATCCCTCGGCACTCTGAATGGGCACCTATGATGGACAGTCTAGATCTACTTGGACTTATTTCAAGTGGGATCGATCAACAGTCCATATATCATGTCATCCTATCAGCAACACACCTATCAGACCAATCTGAAGTTGCCACATGGACACATGGAAACTACCAAAGGCACCTAAAAGCATATAAAATATGGGTGACATGTGTCCTACTTGTCTGCAATGTAAAAACAATTGTGAGCCAATATAAAAGTGCCATGTGTCCAAGTTGATGTCAAACATGATACCTTTTCCTTAGCTAAATTTTTCTTTTGACCGCGGCTAGATCGAAAACTCCCTGTTCATCTCTAGTCCCTTTTATTAAGGATCAAGATGCAGTCTCGAATTTCCCTTGTCATAGTCCTTTTGAAGCCCAGACCCTTATCAGTCTGGCGGGTGTGACTCTGATCAGTGGTATGAATTTGATCAAGTTGATCTGACGACTGCCAAGTTTTTGCCTTTGCAAACCTTGATTGATCTGACGGGTGTGACCTCGATCAATGACTGAGATTACTTGTCGAGATTGATCTGACAGTGGTTGAGCTTTACGTTTTATGCAAATTTAATGTGGGATTTTAAAAAATAGAAATATTTTTTTAATGAGCTTGTGTATGGGGAATCATCCATAACCATGCACATCAACGATCAATATCACTCTTTGAGACAGATCCAATGGTTGTCGAGTCACACGATCTCTGTAGTTATGATTTTGAGCTTCCATCCAAACAGGGAAATGATTGTAGGGACACTTCATGGATGAAGCTTGATGGAAATTTTGATTGGTAGATCTCCAATTTTTCCATGATCTTTCTATAACATAATTTACCTAGGTGAAGGTAAGCCAAATTTTACCAGGAGGAAAATCCCTCAAGAATCAATAAGTTGTAAAAAAAATTCAAGAAGCGAGAAGTAGTTTCAAGAAATGGTTTTAGGGCATGAGTGAGAAGGATAAAAAGAAAAGTAGGCACCCATTGTCAAGGTCGACACTTTGGCGAGTTAAAGAGTTTCTTGTAACTAGAGTTGTTCGACAATTGATCCGTAGGATCTTTTAATGACTATGGTTGAGTTTTTAATTTGCATGTGTTAATTAACCATATGAGAAGCTTAATGAAATAATGAGGAAAAGAGAGGAATTATGACAGCCATATACACATTTGTAGATCTGAAATGAAATAATAAAGAGAAAACCATAACACGAGAATTGATAATGGAGTTCGGCACAACGTTGCCTACGTCTCCGGGCCTTTGTCTCTGTGGGGGAGGCTTCTTTATTTCCGTTCAAAAGCTCAAAAGTACATCGCAGCAATGCCAATTGGCTACAAGACTGATCTGGTCATGTTCTTCCAGATCTACCATAGACACCTTGAGTACAGTTAGTTGATAAATTCAATAGGTAGCCAAATATTCATCCCCTACTTTTAAGTTTTCATTCTATAATTACTCTATTGTGTTTGTGTTCTTATAAATCATCTCCTCCCATTTTATATTTCTTGTATTAGATCTAATTTATAAAATCTCAGACAACATGTCATTCTTCATGTTCAATATTATTGTATGATGTTTGGTAATGAAACATAAGTTATTTCATTTGAATGTATGACCATTTCTTGTAATTTTATTCATGCATTTTAATGATATGCAGAAGAAACATCCTTGAATTTGAGTGTATGCAGATGTTAATTGTTTGAAGCATGTTTTATTGATATGTATACACCTATTAGAGCTGTTGAATTCTTAATTGCTTAGCACATTGTTCTATTTCCATAAGATACAAGATTCATTCTCAGTAGTACCCTGTATGTTTATCTTGTTTGTCTTCCAATTCATCACTTCATTATCCTTTTAAATATTGATTATGAGAAACACTCGTAGACATATGCCTCTGATAGTTGAGAGCATTTGTCATCCGAGTTGAGAATGTTTGAGGTCCTACAATTTTAGAAGAGAAAGAGAGAGGGGAGGGGGGGGGGATTTCCCAAATATTTCATAATTACCTTACTGCAAATCTGGCTTTAAGATTCATTTTGAGTCTTAGCCCTTAGGGTGTCTTGGCTTCGTTCCAATAACAACATGGAACATCTCGAGGGATAACATCTAAAATGGTGTTGTTGTTGGGGATGTAAGATGAAGAAATATTCCCTTGGTAATATGACAATGTAAGCTCTAAGACTTGATGGTGAAAAGGCCTCAAGCACTTGGTTGCTAACCTTTCACTTGGTGATTCCATGAAAGGACAATATGGCCTCTGCCAGAAGAAATACTAGAATCCACCCTGATTCTAATTAGGTGTTGATATATCCTGACCCATAAAATATTGTCACCTGGAGGAATATTAGAGACCGTTAGACCTTTTATTATTCAAGTAACCCTCATATAGAAATCTCTCCTTTTTTTGTTCATCAAGACATTAAATCTATAGATCTGATCGATATACTTGAAGATTCACTTTCTGCTGCAAAATTTCCTCCAGAACCATTAATAGACTTCCAAAATTCTCCTCTAGAATTTAATCAAGAAGTCAGTTGTTCCCATAGACCCTTCTTGAAAATTGTTATTCCTCCTTTGTCCTTTGAAGCCAATAACATCATTCTACAAAGTATGAGGGTTGGATAATGTGGAGGAAAAACTAGGGGAAAACAACCTCCCCACCACCCATAAATCCTTGTGTCACTTCGATATTTTCCCCATTAAATCTACCCCAAATTACTCATGATCTCCCTGAGAATTACAAGAAATATCTGCCCAAATTTGATGGTGATAAAACCCTCTCAGATGAAGAGCATATGAGTTCCTTTCGAGACTTTGGATGATCAGTTTGTAGAGCATGACGATGTCTTCATGAGATTATTTGTCCAAAATTTGGGGGGAGATGTTAGAAAATGGTTCATAGGTTACATGTTGCTTCAATTGAGAGTTGACCAGCTCTAGAAGATGCCTTTATGAGATAGTGGGGTGAGAAAAGGGATAGCCTATACTACCTGAATGAATTTGGCTCACTCAAGAAAATATCCAATGAAATCGATGATGATTTTAACATGAGGTTTAATAAAATCTATAACAAGATCACTGCAGATATAAAACCATCACAACCAACAACCAAAGTAACATGCACTGGGGAATTTGATGTTGATTTCGTCATGACTCTGAGAGAAAGAAGATCCATGAACTTGTTAGTAATGCAAGATGATGACATAGACATTGAAGGGAATATGATTGCATCAGGTAAGATGAATAAAAAACAAGTCCAAGCATAAAATAAGAAGGACAGGGAAGACTGTGGGACTTCTAATCCAAGTAGAGAACCCCGAGAAGAAAAGATGGATGAGATGTTTAGACTGATCAGAAATATGACAAATTAAATTTCCATATTTGAGATAGAGAATATCAATGAAAATAGAACCCCCCAAGAGGGAGGCATAAGGAATCATAATCCTAATAAGTTAATAATACCTTCTAATCCACATCTCATGAGAAGGAAGAAAAGGAATGAAGAACAACCCATTCATGACCCTATAAAAGCCAACAATGATAACAAATTTATTGAAGAAGTAGTGGATGAAGGATATGATGAATACATAGAATAAATACACCTACTTCAAGACGAGAATGATGCCATACATCTCACTCAAAATTATTATGAGGAGTCTCTAAATCCTAAGAGACTGATGCCTTGCAATCAACCCAACAAAGGAGCTTTATCCCGAGTTCAATACAATTTTTTTGTTGATGCACTACATGTTGAGAATCATAAGAAGTATGATCTCAGGCCTAGGTAGGAAATAGTTGTTGCAGACAGTCAACCTCAGGCTAAGAAATCTAGTCCAAATTTGTCCAAAGATAAAGCTAAAGATATTCTAAACATCCCTAAGGTAGATGAAGTTTTGGAGCCTATAAAAAAGGAAAAAGAAACCAAAGAACTTGAGGAATTAGTTTCACATTTTAATTTTGAATGTGAATTGTATAAGATCAATATTCTTGTGCCTTTGGTGGAGCTGGCTAAAAACCCATCATACCATAAAAAAAAATTGAGAAAATGATGTAGGGGAAGGGATCAACAAATCCCCCTGATACTTTGAATGTATAAGATGAGTCCCATACCATAGTGTTTGGTCCTCATATTGATGAAAAAGAAGAATCTATGGAACCCTTCTATGTGACCTTGAATATTCATTATAATATGTTGCATAATTGTATGCTTGATTCTGGAGCATCACACAATCTAATGCCCAAAGTAGTCATGGAAAAAATGAGGGTGGAAATAGCTAGGTCCTATCATGACCTTTATTTGTTTGATGCCAGAAAAGTGAAGTGTTATGGGATCATTAAAGATATGGTTGTTACCTTGGGACAAATGCATGTTAAGAGAATTATTATGGACGTGGTAGTGACTGATGTACCAAAACATCATGGCATGTTTTTTTGCATAACATGGGCATGAAAATTGGGAGGTACTATGCAGATGGATATGACTTATGCCAGTTGGAAGATTGGTTGTTGTCATTGATGTCAACCTTAGTCATGGGTTTTGGACCGCAAGATTGATAAAGGTATTTGGACATGAAGGACAATGCACATGCATATACAAAACCCATGAATGCATAGTATACATCATGTTGTTTTCAGTGGTATGTGGCACATCACGTGGATCCTCATGGTTTAAGAGAAATGAATTTTTGAAGATGACAAAGTGAATTGAAGAAGGAAGTACATGTAGGCCCTGAAAATAATTAAAGAAAAGAATTACAAAATAAGAAAGTGTCAGGTTGGCCCTAA
>JZKD02S2076586.1:72172-86258 GCA_000966675.3 Picea glauca | reverse complement strand
TCAAATCCTCAATCATGGCCCATGAACCCTATAAGATTAATTTAGGGCCTTAGGCCCTTTGTTTCTCCCCTACCATGGTCAAATCCCATCCCTAATGCTAAAAACGTCATAATGACACCCATATCCCACTTAGAGGACAAAGATTCACTCTAGAGGGCCCATAGATCGTTTGAGGCCTCATTTGTTCATAACCCATGTTCTTACGAGCATCATTTACCTCCCAAGGCCCTAATTTTCATCCCTTAACAATGGTTAAGGCCTTTATATCTATCCCTACTACACAAAACATCATATTGACTCCCATATTCCACTTGAAGGCCAAAGATATCCTTTAGAGGCATTGTTTCATGGTTTCAAGCCTTGTTCATGGCCCATGAGCCAAATAAGTTTCATTTATGGTCTAAATCTTTAAATTTCCTCCCTTGAACATTCATTTCCTTAAGACCCACCCTTTTTGTGAAATTAATGGCTATAATATCTTACTCAAAGGGAAAATATTCCTCATAGAGGCCCTTTGTGATGGTTTAAGGACTTGCTCACGACCCTCAAACCCTATAAGATTCATTTAGGACTAAGAAACTTATTTTTCTCCCATGAACATGGTCAAATCCATGAGACCCATCCTTAGTGCACAAAATCTCATAATGGTGTCCATATGCCACTTTGACGCCAAATATTACCTCTAAATGGCCTATGTGGTGGTTTGAGGCCTTGTTTATGGCCCCTGAGATATGGAAGTTTCATTTATATGCTAAGGTCTTTGTTTTCCTTTATTCACCATGGTCAAGGCCCCTAGACCCATCTCGTGGGTGTAAAAATATTTAATGATACCAATATCCTAATGGGAGTCCAAAGATCTCCGTTAGAGGAATCATGCGATGATTTGAGGCCTATTCATGGACCCTGAGACCTACAAGATTCATTCAAGGCTTAAGAACCTTTTTTTCCTCCTCAAATGATGATCAAGACCTTGAGACCCATCCCTAGTTTGGAAAGCATCCTAAGGGTGTGCATATCACTATTAGAGGCCAAAGATTCCCTTTAGAGGGCATGTGTGGTGGTTCAAGGTATAATTCATGGCGCAAATCCCTAAAATATTCACTTAAGTTCCTAAGGCCTTATATTTCCTCTCCCAACCATGGTTAAGGCCCTCAAACCCATCCCTAGAGCACAAAACCTCACAAATGACACCCATAACCTACTCAAAGGCCAAAGGCCCCCTTCATAGGGCATATGTGTGGTGGTTTAATACCTCATTAATGGGCATGGGATAAATAGATAATTCATTTATGTCTCAAGGTCCTTGTTTTCCTCCTAAGACCTTGCTCAAGGCCAAGACCCATCCTTGTTGCACAAAACCTGTTAATGGAATACATATCCCACTCAAAGTTCATAGTTACCTTGTAGCCTAAGGGTTCCTCTTGCATAGCATAGAGTTTCTTCCCATGATCTTCACATTGAGATAAATAATCATACAAATCACCATATTCCTCATGAGCATTGTATTTTCCAGATCCAATCCTTAGAGATTGAGACTAAGGACTGTTTTGTATTCCATTTCTCTCCCTACTATGAGATTAGAAGACGACTCTTTTGTCTTCCTGTGAGAGATGTTTGACTTTCATTCATGACTTATCGAATACCTTTGAGAGACGTTTGACTTTCATTCGTGTTATCCTTGAAGGTTAGTAATGGTGGGAAGGTAGGGGTGGGTGTTAATCTATGGGTGGGTTGTAATAGCAATTAAAAAATATAATAAATTATAAATAATATAATATATATATTATATAAATAATATATATATAATATAAATAAACATAAATATAATATAAAAATAAAGCATAAAAAAAAAAAGTCATTAAAACTTAAACATTTAAACTCACCATCCCCCGCAAAGATCGGAGGAGAGCTTGGCGGCCTATTACAAATCGTGCCCAAGAGAGAGCCCGCGCGGGGAGGAGAAGACAGAGCCTGGCCGAGGTAGAAGAGAAAGTCAATGAGCTGGGACAATTTACCATCCCGTGAAGAGAGAGTCGGCAAGCAGACAGCTCGAGGCGAGGAGATAGCTCAAGGTGCAGGAGCTAGGGCATGCTGATAGACAGCTCGAGGCTAGGATATAGATTGAGGTGCAGGAGCTAGGGCACGCCAACAAAATGGAGCACAAAAAATTAGGGGTAAGAAGTTTTGCACATGGCCTGAGTGATTTTCAATTATTACAGTATTCATTTTTTCATTAGTTAGAGATTCATTGTTTTCTTGTTTCCAAAATTGGTTTTTTTCTATACAGTGTGAATCGTGGGGAGGTCTTTAGGGTGAGTTTTACATTTTAATCAATAGAAATAGTGCTTATAGGATTACTTGATTGGTCTACTAAATGAAAATGCAGTTTTAGATGCCGAGGTCATCTCCCACGACCCTTCTTTAATATTCCACATGATTGCTTCAATAACAGAGTGCTTCCTACTCCATTTTCAATTATCCTTTATTCTCTTGAAGTGGACATTACTTTACTCTCCTCTACCTTAAAAAATGTGATATTGGTGGTCTTAGATTCTCTTAGAGAAAAAAAAATTAAGAGATGGGTTGCATTCTTTTACCACAATATGCTCATAATCTTCCACAACTTTGGAACATTCACCCATTTCCTCTTTAAGCCAAACCCTATGCCTTCATGCTTTAACCTAGGTTCCACTACAATGGGGTCTTTAATCCTTTAGCCATTGTAGCTAATTTTTTTCATCAACTTAGCTCCTATACCTATAATATGCAATTCAAAGATACCAAAAGATTGTTTTGCTTGATAAAAATGAGAAAGGTTTTTGGAGGATGTGCTTACCACATTTGTCTTAGTCATGGTGCAAGAACATATTGTAGAAGCCAAAGGTTTCCCCCCTTACTTTATCACTTGGAATTATACTTGAAGCTCTAACAATAGTTCTTACTTGGTTGTCAATTCTTTTTATAGCTATGCCATCATATAAGTACACTTATCCTCTTTGTGACCATCCAATTGATTCACCTCCTCTACTAGTTTCATAAGTCGAAAATTGTACAAATACCAACTTGTGTAGCATTGGATATGTACCCTCGATGTCTCCCTAGATAGCCCCTTGTAGAATTTGAAATAAAATCTTATAAGGTGTGGAGTTCACACTGCAAGTCTCCAATCTTATTCTCATACTATTACAACTTCTCCCTTGGTTTTTATTATCCTCTTGACTATGCTCATCAATGACATTCAACTCTTCCAACATTTCTCTTTTTAAAGCCTTTCCCATGGTTGATTTCTCTTCAATGTGAACCTCCCAAGGATATACCACTCAGATACCAATATGATCCATAAGTGCTTAGTCTATGGCCAAGTCAATTCACCTGTATGAATGTTATTAGATTTTAAAATGTGGGAATTAAATGTTCATTGTGGTGCTAGTTTATTTCACCTTAATGTGTATTTTTTCACCAATTACTATTGTGTAACTGTCATGTGACTATGCTATTACTATCTGCACATTTTACTGTGTATCCAAACAAACAATTAAAAACAATAAACTCATGCAATCACATGCCATAGAACATAGAGGATTTACCCTAAAACCCAAATGAAAAAAAAAACCAACATCAAAGAGGAGGCTTACTTGGCTCTAGAGAATATTAATAATTCTAAATTAGGCTCAACTAGAACTATATTATTCCTATGATAGTGACTTGAGGATAACGAAAAAGGGTTACACCCTCAATATTCTTTGGACACACACAACTAGAAAAACACCAATCTACAACAAAGATTTCTATTTTCTCTATATTATGGCCAAAGAATTTCAATTGTGGTTTCCTCTTATTTGGAAGAAAGACTCTCCATCCAAAGTACAAGTTTTTTTTTTTAGAAATATTTTGGCATTGTAATCAATAGAAATAGATTACAAAGCTAAAGGAGATCATTGGATATCCTTAAGGAGGGTTTTATTGAATAAATTTATTGTCGTGGGAGAAATTCCTCTGTGTGATTCTATTTGCAAGACATTGTAGGCTCATATGTAAACACTTGGAATCATTCACCTTCTCAAGGACAATTTTTCCCAATAAGAGGAAGCCATATTAGATTTTTATTTTTATAAGAGGTGCTTCACCTAAGGAAATATGTCTAAATTTTTCTTGAATATTTTATTATGGAGGTAGTTGAGGGATTCATCTATAAAAGAAGGATGGAGTTCATCTCCAAGGGTGTGATTCTTGGAGGCGTATAAGAGTGGGTATATTGATTGTTGCAGCTAGAAGGATAAATATTTTGGGGCTGCCATCTTCCTCATTAACTCTCTTATTGACCACCTATTTCCCTTTAGTTCAAACATAGTTACCAATTTAATGAGAACGGTGACCTCAAAACGAGAACTCTGGCCCCAAAAACCCATATTTTTCCAAAAAAAAACATGAAAATCAACCCCCAAATCAAAAAGTGGTGCTACCGGTAGCACCATTTTTTCAAATGGGGTCAAAATTACAACATTTTTCAAAAATAGCCTTCAAAACTCCTATCATAGCTCAGAAAAACCTTCAAATTGACACCTAAATAAGAAAATGATGTTACATATTTTTTTTATTTTTTTTCAAAACGTTAAACTTATAGATATTTCGAAATCGTATTTTTAGCAGTCTGTACAATTTAAAAATAGTATTATTTAACTACAATGATTTTCTATCTATTAAAGTAAAGGTAAAAAATGTGTTAAAAATGATATTTTTCACTATATTTAAAAATGTATGGAACCATAAATTAATGAAAGAACGAAAAATGGTATTTTCAAAAATGTAAATGGTAAAAAATATTTTGAGATTGAAAGAAGCAACAAAAAAATGACTAAAAACGGTGTTGATAAAAAATAAAAATAAAAATAAATAAATAAAACAAATGAAAATAAATGAAAAACAAGCATTTAAAAAAAAGTGGAAATATTATGTATGAGAAAATTTTAAATATCAAAAAACCACCTAAAAATGGAAGGGGAGTGCTACCGGTAGCACCATTTTTAAAAACGGGGTAAAAAATTTGACCCCCCAAAAAACGAGAACTCTGTAGAGTTCTCGTTAAGTTGGTAACTATGTTTTCATTGTCTTGATTAGGGATGAATTCAATATGGCACTCCTTAGTTGAGACTAGTCACCACTCCCTTTCTATCTTCCATAAGGAGTTATATTTGGCGGTTGCATCATGTAGCCTATAGCTATAATGTCACCTTCATTTCCATGAAATTTCCTTCCTCTCAACGCTCTCCTCCTATCTTCGATGGTGCTTAATTAACGTTGTTTCCTTATGTTCATTTTCCATCCCCATGCTAACATTTTCACCCCATGCCTTCAACAATTCCTTTCTAGAATCAATGACACATGCCCTCACTAATGTCACCTTATGGATAATTTGTACATCATGATGACCATAGCTAGATCTAGTTGAATACCAGTGAACATGTAATATGACTATTTTTCATTATTTTTGAACCATCAACATAGGATTATCAATGGTTAGCTATCAACATGTTTGTTGGGATCGATATATGATCAGTTTTATGATGTTTATTAGATACTTTTGCCAAATGTATATATGCATTTTCATGTTTTGGAGACGTTTTTGAAGGGATTTTGTGCCAAAACGCTATGATCCACACCAGGTATGCATAATTCGTGTTTTATGATGATCTTGAGTATGATTTAGTACGATTTTATGTTTCCAGAGATCTAATTCACATTTTTTGGTGTTATAGGGCAAAATCGCAGCATGTTTTTGCTTCTGGCACTCAGTTCAGTACTCCATCCAATACTCAATCCGGTACCCGGTCCGACACTTCGTCCTGCACAAAAACGATGGGTAATTTGGCGGTTATAGTATTGGTGACCAGTGATGGGTGACTCAGGAACATGGATTTTGCTCGTGCTTTCCCCCTCCATCTACTGAACTCTTGACAACTCGGTTTGGGTTTTTAAGCAGGGTGATTATTGGCTCACTCCATTTCGGTAGTTAGGGCACCATTAATGTAATTTACTATTTTTAGAAGAGGTTCGACCCTCCAATGGTTGACCTCTCTGTATGTAAAGCCTATAAATACCACCGTGGTGGTGATACAATAGTTAAGCAGTAGAAGAAGTAGTGTGTTAGAGACAAATATGTTTTTCCTCTGTTTTTTCCATTTTCCATTGCCAGAATTAAATAAAACTGCATTTTTGAGTTTTAATGGTGAAATCGATTTGTTGAGTTTGTGGTGTGCCTTTGAGAAGTGACCACGACTTGCTGGGGGGGGCACCAGCAGTCTAGTAACTGTTCTATGTGTTATTTATGAATTTCATAGCTTAGATGTCTTTTATTTTATTTCTTGTAGATGAAATTGCTAGTTTGTTTCTTTGTCATATAATGTGTTGTTATAGTTTAACTATTTAGTTCTTTTTGCAAGTTATTATGAAGGCTTTTGTTAATATGCACTAACTTGTAGTTAGGAGGAACAAGTTTGCAAACTTATACACTAACCCCATGTGCGATTAAATATTAGATTGTATTTTATTATGCTTTTAAAATCAAGTTTAAAACAGAGTAGAACAAAATTTTAGTTTATGTTTTCTTTAACGAGACTTCGGTGGATGGATAGGGTTAGCTTCAGTTTTTATTCGTAGATTGCCTATTCAATTATCATTTAGATTTTTCTTAACTAGTTGTTGATTATTTTATTCATTAGTTTACTTGTTATATGCTAGAATCATGTTTAAATTTCTATTTATAAGCATTTTCCTTTTTGCAATTTGAATTGTTGAAATAGGTCTAGCTTAGTTTTACTTTATGCAATTTATTTCCTAGATTTAAGTTGCAGTTCTAGTTTTTAGTTAATGATTGAATGTAGTTATGAGTTTTGCTTACATAGAATAGAGTACAATTATAATCTTGTTATATTGTTGATGGTTAATGCATGAGTAATAATCACATGAATTTGCAGGGTAATTAATGTTGTTTCTGTAATGGCTAAGTTCTCACTGGATTACTTAATCCACACCTTTCACTTTGCTATTGAAATCAATATCGAGTTTATACCTCTTGAATTATCTTTCATTGTCAAGTGCCATCGTGATATTATAAGACATCGGAGACATTCACACAATCATCAACACTATATTTGAGCTTTCATAGGTTAAAAGATAGTTCCTTGCTTTCATAGATTAGAAGATAGTTTTATTGTTGTCGTAGAAAAGATAGTCTTTTGCTTTGGTAGATTAAAGAGTAGTTTTGTTTATCATAGATTAAAGGTTAGTTGTTAGTTCTTCTTTCTTTCAATTAAGTAGATTTCCTTTTGTAAATTAGAAATAGTTGTATTAAGAATAGAGTTCACTTGTCTTTTGGTTTAGTTAATTGCTTATTGAGTAGTTTTACTTAGTTTACTTGATGTAGAAGTTATCCTAGGTTAGTTAGTTGTTTACTTGCTTTAATAGGTTAATTTCTTACTTGTCTATTCTTGCTTTGATAGTATAGTTGCTTGTTCATTTACTTGCTTTCACAGAATAGTTTTTTATTGAATTTAGGTAGGCTAGTTAAAGTAGTTTTCTTTTGCTATTTGTTTATTGTTATGCTTAAATAGTTGCTTTTGCTCATTGTTATAATTGAACTAGTTTTCTTCAAGTAGGGTTTTCACTTGTTTTCCTAGAACTATCCATCGATCCTTGGTTCAAATGTACTTAGGTTACATAGTTTAAAGTTGCTTAGTAGGGTTTGATCATTAGATAGCTTTGCTTGAATAGATTAACCCTTAGATATCCACTTCCTTAGTTAGACTATACTACTACCAACCCTTCTACCTTGGCATATATTTTTCTACAACTCTAAGTTTACTTACCCCGGGTTGACAATTTAATTGAGGGTTTTTAGTGTGTTTTTAGTGCACATAGAACACCCATCATTTTTGGCGCAGTTGTCAGGGAGTTGTCTCAAGGTATGAAATAGTTAGGAGATAGATCATTTATATACCTTAGCATTAGATTGGTGGTGGGGGAACTTTAAGGCGAGAGGTAAGAACCTACGCATCTGCTATTACAGGCTCCCCCAAACCCAATGGTAGTTTTTTTTTTGTTTTAATAAATAGACCTAGAGACCCAAAAGGTAGATACATCAAATCTAAATCAGATCTTTCAACTAAGGTTCCTTCTGACCTTTTTGGGGGAAAGAACGTTCCACTCATAAGTTCTGTAGATTGATACCGAAAAATAGGAGCTAGCTCAACCCAAAGAGATAAAGTAGTCTCTGAAGAGACTGAGACATGGATCACTATAGAACATAAAATTGAAGCATCAATAATAGTGGATAGGAGACAAGACCACTCAATCCTTATGCAGAACCAAACAATACAACATTTGTTTTCTTACCACCATCAGGAGATCCTAACTTTTTGGACATCATCTTTGTGTGAACCAAGTTTTATCAAATGGAAAGATGAATTCAGAAGAAACCATTAGCCTGAGGGAACTTTCTCAAATCCTAGCAACAGTAGAGATTTATTCTTTTCAGGAAGAACGCATCTTGACAATAGCCAAGGACTTATCTAACTCTCCGAAAATATTAGAAGAATCAAGATCCTATGAGCTAAAAAATGATTTTCCTTGCCAAAATGCGAAGGAAGTTGAAAAATTATGGACAACATCCAGTGGAGAGAAATCATTAAGACCTAAGATTGAGGAGTTCTCAACATCCACCTCAGCATATCCTTTATGTACTTCAAAAATCAATCATCAAGAAGAAGAGGATTTGCATAGCATGATGAAGGAGAGAATAGAAATTACTGTTGATGAACATCAATATTACATTGAAATTTGGTTTCAAGAGGTCATCAGGCCACAATACTATTCTCTTCTTCAACACCTTCTGATGCCAAAACAAGTAGGTTGGTTGGTTCTTCATATCCAGGTAATCACTGTGGTAACTTCTTCATATATGGATATGAGTATGTTTCTTATCTTGCTCTGAACATGGTTACATTGGAAGAGTTCTTACACTTGAATAAAGATTCTCCCTTTCTTTTTAGGTAGGGTAGGATAGTAAATAAAATATGCATGTTGTTAGTTTAGATTAAAGTCTAATGCAGCCTCTTTATACATTTTATTTTAATGAAAGAACTATGAGATACATGTTCCTATGAATTGATCTCATTGATATCAATAGTTTATTATATTTTAGAGTGTGGTTTTTGCAAATAGTTCTAGAGATCTCTGTAGGTATTTATATCACCAAGGGTAGACAATTTCAAGGAGATATAAAAGAATATTTTTTCTTCAAAACATTGTTATACTTGAACCTTGTTGTCTGCTAAACATCAAATGAATAATGACTTGTTGTAGTTAGCCATGTTTTTGCAAAATATTTTCATCTTCTTTTTCTCAAGGCATCTTAAGAAGCAGTTGCTCTTGAACCTTCGCCACTTTATAAGGAAGTGACACTATAACCATCAATCTTAGAGGCCTCTTGTACAGTTTCTCCGAGAAACCTGAGTAAGTGAGTAAAGTATCTTTATTAAAGAGTAACAAGGAGGTCTGATTAGAGGTTAGTCATGGAAACATCACAATAACTTACAAAAGAAGAAAGTGAGTTGAGCCTAGAGATACCTTTATGTTCTTTCTCAATTGTATCATCCACTACACACTAAATAACTTGATTATATCATATCTTTATATAGGACACGTCCGCTTAAGTACCCCTTACATCAAGACAATCACTAAGGAATATATATAACATAAATTCATTCTCCAACATAAATACCATCCCAATAAAAAGAAATAAAAAGTTGTTTTCAGAGTTGTCCCCCCATCTTCTTGCATAAAACAATCTTATACTAAAATCTTAAAAGATGGAGGGCCAGTATCTGAGGGTGTAAGAGGCTAATTTGTCGAGATACTGAACAGGCCTACTGGCAGCGAGTACCGGCCTGTGGTATGACTAGGTAAACCCATCTGAGTACTGAACAGGCTTGCTGGCAGCGAGGCATTCTACCTAGCTAGGATGATAATCTGACAAAAAAATAAATAATAAATTTAAACTTGTCTTGATGTACGGCATTACTTGTAGACAAAGATGACACGAAGTATGTATGGTTAAGCTAAGGTTAATGAACTCCATAAATTTTCCATTGGGAACTAAATTTGAGACTATCTTGAAACTCTCTCGCCTACCTCTTCTTATCTATATATAGGATCTCTTATCATATAGGTGGGACCATATTCTAATCGTCTCATTAGACCAATCTATGAAATTTATCTCTACACGTAACAAGCTGTAAATCTTCGGCTATTGGGAGAACTGATTGGTTTCCTATATTTTTTATTGTGAGGTGTCACAATACTTAGGTGTGGGGTAGGGTTTCATGAGTTGACAAATGATAACATTGCCTAGAAGAAGTAAATGTTTGTAAAAAATTATGTGTATTGTTTTCATGATATAGGCTATTACATCAACAGTCATTTTATTTTTGAAATGCTAATTCCATGTGTGTTATAAATTGTTGTACATCTCCTTAACAGAGCACTTAATTGGTTTATTATCGTTACAGACTATTCATTACAAACTTATGATTGCATGCCTTATAAAATGTGAGATAGAGGAATGGATTGTGTGAGCATGATGGAAAAACAAATAATAATGAAACAATCTTATCTTTCCTCTACTCCTATTTACTGTATTCGTGGTCTCTGAGGAATCAATTTCCTCAGCCACAAAGCTCCTAAGAGTTGGAGACCTCTAGTTTACACACCACCAGTTGCCAAGATCAAGCTATAATAGGGTTTTCAAACCTGAATTTCAGAACATCTCTGGAGCTAAGGGATACTCCAAAGAGTGGATAAAAGAGGAGTCAATCTAACCCCCCTCTCAAAACAGTAAATACCTATTTCTAATTCATGGCACGAGGACATGCCATATATTCGGTCTGGGGGGAGTTCCCTGAGCTAAAAAATGCTAGGCACTGCCCATTTGTATAGAAAAACCCATGAGAAGAGGAAGTACGATTTCTGTCAAAATTCTATCATATTATCTTTTTACAATGTCTTGGGATATTATATCAGCAGTTGTTTTTATTGGTATGCTAAATTATATATTGCTGACATCATTGTGTGTGTTATAAGCTTACTGTGCATTTTTATGTTTATGTTATATAAGACTTTGTATACTTAACTAGTTCTTTGTGACAATTATAGATCAATAACACATTGTTAAACTCACTACAGATTTTTGTTACACACCTATGAACAGAGGAACAAGGTTAAGTGGCTCTGTATTAGGCTAGGTATTTAGCTCAGTATGGATTTGATTTGGAGTTTTCTGGATGAGAATCTAGGTCTATGGAGCTAGGCCAGGGTTTCCAAAAGATGAGTTGCAAAGATAGAATGGGGCAAGGTAAGTATACTCAGTAGCATTTAGGATTTGTCATTGTGTATAGGGTATATGCACCGATTTCAAAATGGGAATGAGATAATGAATCCATTCATAAGAAGAAGGTGTAACATAACATGACAGTTCCATCCAAAATAGTGCAAATAACTTTGAAACAATCATAGGAAAGCATGGAGGTGGCAACAAATTGTAGCAGAAGAGAAACAAGTTTTGGAGGCCTTCCTCGATGATTTATTTAATGAAAAAGTTATGAATGGAAATATGAATATTTCCTCTACACTCTGGAGTCACTAATCCAAGCAAAAATCTACATATAACCCCTTCACAATTTATTTGAAAAGAAACTGCCCAAAAGCACAACAACTATGACAGAAGCACAACAAAAAAATAGGGGTCAAATATGGGGATATAACTTTTTAACCATAACACATTTTACAAACCTATGAGATATTTTTGTATATAAGGTTGTTATTAAGATAAACCTCTCTCAGTTTTTTGAAATTCATTCCCATGTTATTGGAATATGTGCCACAAAATAATGACTAAAACAGGAAATTAAATTGGAGAATTTGATTTTCTGAGATGGGCCTCCAAGAAAGTTGAATATATCCAACTATATGATACCTGTGTAAATAATGAAGGAGTATATTATTATTTGGTATTTCCTTATAAAAAAAACTCCTTTGGTTTTCCAAAATTCATCTTTATTTGGTCAAACACCTATTTTGAAAATAATGACTAAAACAGAAATTTAAATTGGAAAATTTTATTTTCTGAAATAAGTCTCCAAGAAAGTTGAATATCTTCCAATATATGATACATGTGTAAACATTGAAAGAGGTTATTATGATTTGGTATGTCATTAGAAATAACCTCCTTTGGTTTCCTAAAATTCATCTTTATGTGGTCAAAAACACCTTTTTAAAATGATGACCAAAAACAGAGTCAAAAGCGCAATATGGTCTTGTAGAACACTTTTTGTGACTTTTCCTGATCCATTTTCTGATGTAGTAGTTCCTGGCCATGTGTCTCTAAAGATTTATGTCCATATTGGCCTTTTTTAGGAGCATATCCGGGTGTTCATTGACTCTTCCAAGACAATACTCTCTATCATTTTCAAATCTTGTTGCAATGGTGCCTTCAATGTCTTGTTGACATAGTGAAGGTAGATACTCTGTTTTTTAAGCTTTCCTTTTTCGATTGTTAACCCACTTTCAGTTCAATAAACAATTGAATTTTCCCTTATAATTTTTAAAGAGCTTGGATAATATGTCCTCTCAAGTGAGGAAGAATGTAACCAACCCCCACAACAGTGATCTAAAAATGAAGAAGACTTGTATTCTTGAAAATATTTGCAAGTTATATTTTATGTGTTAAAATGCAAATGGATCAACTTTGCAACAAAATTTTAATAGGATTTACTCATTCAAGATGCATATAAACAGCAGCAAAAACAGTGAACAGAAAACACATAACACAGCAAATGATAAAGGAGTTCACCCCTCTCTTGGGCTACATCTCCTGGTCCAGCTTCCAATGGATCATTTGTATTATTTTCTCAAAGTGCTCAAAAATGTGCTTTACAATGCTCAAAATTCCAAATAGATTGCTCCAATGGCTTCAGAACGTCCAAAAACCCCTAGCTGGGCTTTTTTAGATCCTTGTTTGGCCAAAAATTGAAGAAGATAGGATTCCTGGAAGACCCCCCTTCAAGCTTGTTGTCTCTACATCTACAAAACGCACCCTTGTTGGCTCAACCTAGCCCACATGCATATTTAAGCGTAAATACTTAGCACCAAATGCAACCGCGTGAACTGTGCAAACTGTAGGACAGTTACGGGCGCATCTAGCCCCTAACCGTCAAGGGCAAGGTCATATGACCCATGCGACTGCTCGCTAGTATAAACATAGGCTCCCGTTCCACAAGCCAATGGTCAAAGTAAAAATGGCGGGTCGTTTGTGTAACCGTTGGAACAAAACATAACCATGCGTGCGCCCGAATGGTATAGCATTGGTTCATATGTAATACAATGTGCGACCAAGGGTTGGGGCTAAGCCCCAGCCCAGTCGCGCCCCAAACTATACACATATGCAAACATTTAAATATATTTTGCCATATATATTACAAGGAACAACTAGTGGTGCGTCGGTTGGCGGCTCATGCCAAGTCTCTCCCCCCTGCCCGGAGGTCGCGGGGTCAACTCCGGCCAACAACATAATTTTAAACCAATAGATATATGACACGTGGCGGCCATTGACTAGGCCACGTGTCGTCATCCCGTTCGCTGCAAACATGCCATGTCACATGCCAACTGTCTGAATAATTGTCTGCCACATGTTGTATGGCTTGCCACATGTCGTACAGCCTGCCACGTCAGCGTCCGTACAGACTGTACGGACTGTACAGTCAACACCCCTTTTTTTGCCTACTTGTCATGTTGAACAGAACGGGATATCTCGCGCTCCCGACGTCCTTTTGAACCCAAACGAGCTGCATTGGGTTCATAACGACGAGGCCTACGCTCTCGTTCGATTTGAAGCGATTCAAACACTTTGAATTGTTGAGAAAAATTTGATCCCCTGGATCACACCTCCCCATTAGAAATCTTTTGGACCTCCAAAAGACTATTTTCAGTCTATCTGAAGATGAGGGTATAGCTCCCTCACCTTTCCAACCTCAAT
>JZKD02S2076586.1:38373-64671 GCA_000966675.3 Picea glauca | reverse complement strand
CTTGAATTTTTTGTATCCTACAATACACCTCAATCTGACGAATCCAATTATCTAATCTCTCAGCATTAACTTCTCCATTGTACATTGGCAATTTGAATTTAATATCAAGCTTTAATGAAGGAATTTGTGAAGGAGTTTTACCATGTCCCTTTGGAGAATTCGGAAGAGGTCTTGAATTAGTAGAAGAAGAAGAAGAAGAAGAAGAAGAAGATGGAGGTGAGGGTGGTGGAGAAGCACCATTCCCTCCATTTCCATTTGGAGGTTTATCACCACTGTCTCCCTTGTGATTTGAAGGGTTGGAGACTTCACCTTGCGACCTTGTATTCCTTTCCATCAAGATCTTCATCATCTCTCTCATTTCCATGACAGCCTTTCTGAGATCTTCATCTTCTGCAGGAACATGTTCATGACTCTCTTCATGAACCATACTTGGTGAATGTCTCCTTGAAACTTGCGGTGATGATATAAGCTTCCTCCTTGAAGGATGAGAACTTGGCTCTACAAGTTGACCTTCTCCTCTTGTGAGTTTCAAGCTTGTGAGCATCAGAAAACAAAACACTTGCAAATAATCAAGTCTTCAAAAACCTAAGATCTGATACCAACTTGATCTAAAAATGAAGAAGACTTGTATTCTTGAAAATATTTGCAAGTTATATTTTATGTGTTAAAATGAAAATGGATCAAATGTGCAACACAATTTTAATAGGATTTACTCATTCAAGATGCATATAAATAGCAGCAAAAATAGTGAACAAAAAACACATAACACAGCAAATGATAAAGGAGTTCACCCCTCTCTTGGGCTACATCTCCTGGTCTAGCTTCCAATGGATCATTTGTATTATTTGCTAAAAGTGCTCAAAAATGTGCTTTACAATGATAAAAATGCCAAATAGACTGCTCCAATGGCTTCAGAACGTCCAAAAACCCCTAGCTGGGCTTTTTCGGCTCCTCGTTTGGCCAAAAATTGAAGAAGATAGGCTTCCTGGAAGACCCCCCTTCAAGCTTGTTGTCTCTGCATCTAAAAAACGCACCCTTGTTGGCTCAACCTAGCCCACACGCATATTTAAGCGTAAAAACTTAGCACCGGACGCAACCGCATGAACTGTGAAAACTGTAGGACAGTTACGGGCGCACCTAGCCCCTAACCATCAAGGGCAAGGTCATATGACCCATGCGACCGCTCGCTAGTATAAACATAGGCTCCCGTTCCACAAGCCAATGGTCAAAGGACAAATGGCGGGTCATTTGTGTAACCGTTGGAACAAAACATAACCGCGTGCATGCCCGAATGGTATAGCATTGGGTCATATGTAATACAATGTGCGACCAAGGGCTGGGGATAAGCCCCATCCCGGTCGCGCCCCAAACTATACACATATGCAAACATTTAAATATATTTTTCCATATATATTACAAGGAACAACCAGTGGCACGTCGGTTGGCGGCTCTTGCCAAGTCTGTCCCCCCTGCCTTGAGGTCGCGGGGTCGACTCCGACCAATGACATAATTTTAAACCAATAGATATATGACACGTGGTGGCCATTGACTAGGCCACGTGTCGTCATCTCATTCGCTGCAAACATGCCATGTCACATGCCAACTGTCTGAATAATTGTGTACCATGTGTCGTACGGTATGCCACATGTCATACGGCCTGCCACGTCAACGTCCGTACGGACTGTACAGTCAACACCCCTTTTTTTGCATGTTTGTCGTTTTGAACAGAACGCGATATCTCTCGCTCCCGACGTCCGTTTGAACCCAAACGAGTTGCATTGGGTTCGTAACGACGAGGCCTACGCTATCATTTGATTTGAAGTGATTTTGAACACTTTGAATTTTTGAGAAAAAATTGATCCCCTGGATCAAATAGCCTCTTTCACCATGGCCTTATCAAACTTCTTGTTTTAGCCGAATTGGAAAAATAGGGGCAAACTTGGGATGCATTCATTTATCAATTTGCAAACCCTCACTTGACAATCAAGACTAGCAAAAAGACATCAGATCTAAGGACTATTTATCCATCCAAACCCCACTCTCCAAGGAATCCAAGCCCTCTTGCGCAATCCATTTCTTTACCAGAACAAAAATCCAAGAAGCTTGTTGAAACCCATGCAGCCTCATCAAGAAAAAAGACCAAGAAGCCTATTGCTAATCTCCAGATGCCTTCAATATCTCTTGATCCTACACCCAAAAATCTACAAGAAGTAATTCAACAAGACTTTCCTACAGTTCCCACTTATAGGAGAGGTTCTAATCGATTCAATAGAGGACCCTTTCGAAAAAGTAGCCTGACCACAAGAGGAAAACATTATGCAAAACCCCTGCCTACTTCGGACCCTATCCAAGTGCCCCATGATCTCGAGAGTCCTCATAAAAGACTAAGGAAAGTTTTTGCGAAAGGATTAGAGTCACAAAGAAATACAAATTCAGAGCCTACCTCTCCTTATCAACCTCCTATTACTCCTACTTCACCCATGCCTACTCTAGATCCTAAGAATGATAGATTTTCCACATCTCTCAAAGGATCTAAGCCTTCTTCCGAGATCATTGATTTTTCCCCAGCCATTAAGAAGCTACAAACAGATAATTCTCAGCTCCTCCAATAGTTGGAAGAGAGGAAGAAAATAGACACACACCTTCATCATGATAATGAAATCCTCCAAGAAAAGGTGAACTCCCTTCAATGGTTGGTTGATGAGATGACCAAATCCAACCCCAACCTCAGAGCACAACTGAAGCAACACAAGAGGCATAAGGCAAAGTCTTCACAGCAAGAAGGAGAAGCTTCCAAAGCTGATCCTCCTTAGCAAGCTTAGTCATGACGGGTAATTTCTTTTTGTTTGCAGTGGGACCTGCAAAATCGTAAGTGTGGGGGTAATGTTGGGTCCGAGATATGATCAATTTTATGACATTTATTAGATACTTTTGTCGAATGTATATATATGTTTTCATGTTTTGGAGAATTTTTTGAAGGGATTTTGTGCCAAAAAGCTATAATCCACACCAGGTATGCATAATTCGTGTTTTATGATGATCTTGAGTATGATTCAGTACAATTTTATGTTTCCAGAGATCTAATTCACATTTTTTGGTGTTACAAGGAAAAATCGCAGCATGTTTTTGCTTCCGGCACTCAGTCCAACACTCCATCCAGTACTCAATCTGGTACTCGGTACGGCACTCCATCCTGCACAAAAACGATGGGAGATTTGGAAGTTATGGTATTGGCGGTCAGTGATGGGAAAATCAAGAACATGGGTTTTTCTCATGCTTTCCCCCTCCAGCTACTGAACTCTTGACAACTCGGTTTGGGTTGTTAAGCAAAGCGATTATTGGCTCTCTCCATTTCGGCAGTTAGGGCACCATTAATGTAATTTATTGTTTTAGAAGAGGTTTGACCCTCCAATGGTCGACCTCTCAGTCTGTAAAGCCTATAAATACCAATGTGGTGGGCATACAATAGCTAAGCAGTAAAAGAAGTAGTGTGTTGGAGACAAATACGTTTTTCCTTTGTTTTTCCCATTTTCCATTGCCAAAATTATACAAAACTACGTTTTTGAGTTTTAATGGTGAAATCGATTTGATGAGTTCGTGGTGTGCCTTTGAGAAGTGACCACGTCTTGTTGGGGGGCCCACCAGCAGTCTGGTAACTATTCTATGTGTTATTTATGAATTTCACAGCTTAGATGTCTTTTATTTTATTTCTTGTATATGAAATTGCTATTTTGTTTCTTTGTCATATAATTTTTTTTTATAGTTTAATTGTTTAGTTCTTTTTGCAGGTTAGTATGAAGGCTTTTGTTAATATGCATTGACTTGTAGTTAGTAGGAACAAGTTTGCAAACTTATACACTAACCCCATGTGCGATTAAATATTAGATTGTATTTTAGTTATGCTTTTAAAATCATGTTTAAAACTGAGTTTGAAACATAGTAGAACAAAATTTTAGTTTATGTTTTCTTTAACGAGGCTTCGGTGGATGGATAGGGTTAGCTTCAGTTTTTATTTGTAGAATGTCTATTCAATTATCATTTAGATTTTGCTTAACTAGTTGTTGATTAATTTATTCATTAGTTTACTTGTTATATGCTAGAATCATGTTTAAATTTTTGTTTATAAGCATTTTCCTTTTTGCAATTTGAATTGTTGAAATAGGTCTAGCTTAGTTTTACTTTATGCAATTTCTTTCCAAGATTTAGGTTCCAATTCCAGTTTTTAGTTAATGATTGAATGTAGTTATGATTTTTGCTTACATAGCATAGAGTACAATTATAATCTCGTTATATTGTTGATGGTTAATGCATGAGTAATAATCACATGAATTTGCAGGGTAATTAATGTTGTTTCCGCAATGGCTAAGTTCTCATTGGATTACTTAATCCACACCTTTCACTTTGCTATTGAAATCAATATCGAGTTTATACCTCTTGAATTATTTTTCATTGTCAAGTGCCATCGTGATATTATAAGACACCAGAGACATTCACACAATCATCAACACTATATTTGAGTTTTCATAGGTTAAAATATAGTTTCTTGCTTTCATAGATTAGAAGATAGTTTTATTGTTGTCGTAGGATAGATAGTCTTTCGCTTTGGTAGATTAAAGAGTAGTTTTGTTTATCATAGATTGAAGGTTAGTTGTTATTTCTTCTTTATTTCAATTAAGTAGATTTCCTTTTGTAAATTAGAAATAGTTGTATTAAGAATAGAGTTCACTTGTCTTTTTGTTTAGTTAATTTCTTATTGAGTAGTTTTACTTAGTTTACTTGTTGTAGAAGTTATCCTAGGTTAGTTAGTTGTTTAATTGCTTTAATAGGTTAATTGCTTACTTGTCTATTCTTGCTTTGATAGTATAGTTGCGTGTTCATTTACTTGCTTCCACAGGATAGTTGTTTATTGAATTTAGGTAGGCTAGTTAAAGCAGTTTTATTTTGCTATTTGTTTATTTTTATGCTTAAATAGTTGTTTTTGCTTATTGTTATAATTGAACTAGTTTGCTTCAATTAGGGTTTTCACTTGTTTTCCTAGAACTATCCATCAATCCTTGGTTCAAAAGTACTTAGGTTACATAGTTTAAAGTTTTTTAGTAGGGTTTGATCATTAGATAGCTTTGATTGAATAGATTAGCCCTTAGATAGCCACTTCCTTAGACTATACTACTACTAGCCCTTCTAGCTTGGCATATATTTTTCTACAACTCTAAGTTTACTTACCCTGGGTTGACAATTTAATTGAGGGTTTTTAGTGTGTTTTTAGTGCATATAGAATACCCATCAATGTTTAAAGAACTTTTCTAGAAGGATTTGTTTATTATAATAGTTGTGGTCCCTCATCAAGGCAACACCCATTCATCACATATTTCAACCATAATAAACATTTATTTCATAGAGGTAATATGACCCAAATTCAAATGTATCGTGTTACACATGTTATGGTTTCATATTGTAATTAACATGATTATCATCATGAACATAGGTATGCTTGCCTCATTGATAAGATCATAGAACATGTTCACATCACAATTGTTGTTATGTAGGTGATATTATATCTCTCTCCAAGGTTGGGTTACCTTCAACAAGGTTCCCAATACCTACAATATATTGACTCTATTTTTCATAATTAAAAAAAAACTTTATGAATGAACATGATAAGATATTGGTCAACAAGGTGAAGCCCCCATGATCCTTATGAGTATTCAAGATGCGTATGGTGGTCTCTATAATCATAAAAGTTTACTATGTTAGAAATGATGACATTTGATTCAATGTTGTATAGGTGTACTAAGTGAACTATGACATTTGCATGGTATTTATAAAATTTGGGTCATTTTGCTTCCATTTATCTGAACAATTAGCTCATACTTTTTGTCATTAGTTGTACTGCACACATATTAATCTATCAAGAAATTATTTCTTTGCTTAAAACCTCTTGCTCCTTCCCATAGCTAGTTTTTATCGAAGTTGAAATTCTTGCATTTCATTTTCCTCTTGCATGGTTTAAAGAGTCGAGTCAAAACTCCATCAGTTTCATGACCACTCCTTTGAGTAACAACAACCTAAAATCAAGCGCTAATTAAAATTTATCTAGCAACTTTTCTAGGGATCTTCAAACCCATCTTAGCTTAGGTGTAGAGATTTGGAATAGTATTGTGAGAATAACTTTCCAAAGTTGCTAAACAAACATAAAGCATTGAGTTAGGGAGTGAAATCCATTTGCTATATCACTGAATTTGGGAATCCCTTCTAACACAAGGGTCAATCACGAGGTCACATTGGGGCTCTCAGAGTAATCAACCCTGCTTTGTTGGTCTTAGTGTCGACTGTCGACTGTCCCCCCTCTGCTTTGGTATAGTAGGTGGTACCATAGAGGCCATAATCTTTTAAAATTCCTACACAAGGTGACAGCATAGGGAAGGTGGTGTTGTACCTGGGATCGACATTGGCTAGACTCACTCAGACTCCTTGGAGGGTTTCCCACTGCTCGGTGAGGTAACTTGCAGCAAAGAATTAGTTCGTTAAGCAGGTTGTCAACATAACTTTCCCACCTGCCTAAACTCAACCCCTTTGCACATCGATTCTGCGATGTTGGATTCCATCACCAACTAGCGCTTCTTTGTGAGAAGGTTTGTTTGCATGCTTGACTCTTAGATTAATTAACGTGTGTTGTTTTTTCTCCTTAGTAGGCCTTAGGATTGAGTTTGTGTCTAATGGCATCAGTTCCGGGCTAATTCCTCATTTGATCAACACAAAATATGGATACCATTAAAATAAAAGGGAATAAAGAGGTAATGAATAGCTCATACCTAACTTACGTCTTATCATTCTCCAACATTGTTCTTTACACTTAGTGCAACAAACACCAATTGGAATGGTTTACACAAGGTCAATGGAGAATGTGATTGGAGAATTCAAAATATTATCATAAACCCACATCTCACATATTTGTACATGCACCATAGATTCACAATCTTTCATCAAGAGGTCTAGGATAAATTCCTCCATGCAAAATTGTCCACATCAGAATTGTCCATGTCATTGATGGATATATATAAAATTCCCTTGAAGATATTTTAGTCCTTGTCTTGCTTAAAAAGGATGATCCCATTCTGGAAGTGGTCAAAGACTACTTTTATCCCCCCTCTATCTAGTAAATGTTACTTCTTATACTAGCCTTCCCCTACAATAGGGAGTGTTGTGTCCCTTTTCTCGAAAATAAGTGAGGTTCCTCTTCTTTCTCCCAACATTCTCCCAACCTCTTGGACAAGAATACATGCAGCCTCAAAACTAACATTTAGGGAAACTAGAATCCAATCATGAACATTTTCAACATTCCACCCTCTTGCATCCATGGTATATGACCACATACTCATCCAAGTATGGGAGGCAAAGGTGGGAATATACAACCATTCGGTTTTCCTCCAAGGAATTGAGCTAGAGTTCTCACAAGGCATTGATATATTGTGAGGTCCTCACATTCAACTCACTAAACCTCCCTCTTAGCTTGAAACTAGCCTCTCTTCCAATAAAGAGGGAAGCCCCTCCTCTTAGATCAATAGTTTTTCCCTTGATCTAACCCTCTCCCGACCTCTTCAACATATCCCCCTTTTGATGGAACATATATCTTTCCTTCTTTCTTTCAATTGGTTGCTCCACTCACTATCCATGGCCCAATTGAACCTTGGGTCTCCCCATCAACCATTCCATTATCCCTTAGATCCATGAGTCTTGGTACATCTATATTGATGGTTCCTCAAAATTTACCTTGAACTTCTATCCTTGATATATTCTAAACAATAAAAGTAAATGTGTAGCAACAACAATTGGCCCCTTACAATCAAAACTTTCCAAACCTTAGCCAAGGAATGTTAATGTCCTACTCCAAACCTTAGTCAAGGAATGTAGTACTTTTATTGTAAAGAGTACACCACATAAAAGCTTCACCACCCAAATATAGTTGTATTGTAAATACATCTTCCCACTTTCCCCTTATAATATGCAAACATTCACTAAGATTAATCCAATTTTTATATTCACAAAAATGTGGTGTTGCCATTAATTCTTATGCAACAAATACTTGAAATATAGGTTCAAATAACAATTGGTGTAGCTTACTCTCCAATGCACATATGAAGTTGAAATTGTAGGTGGAAATTCCTCTTTCAATATTCTTCAAAACCCCTTTTGTAACACATGAATAGGAGGTATTGTTAAAATTTCCTCGAGCCAAAGATTCTCCAATATTAATTTGTACCCTATAATGCATCTCTTTCTTTGTCTCTAGGATTAGTAGGTGCATGGATTCTGAAAATATAGAGTTACTGACCATTTGTTGGGACGTGGGTAATAGCTTAATGTCTTGAATTGTCTGCCATAAACATTATTTGGTTGACATTTCCAATGTCTTTCCACATTACAAGAACTCCACTAGATATTGCCTTATGATAGGATATAATAAAAGAGGCTCCCTTTCAAATCATATTTGCAACCCCAATATACATTACTAAGTTGACTAAGAACTAGATGGCATTCAACTAACACAACTATTTGAGACTTCCAAGCCCTTATTAGCCTATTTAACTCAATTGATTAGACAAGCAGAAGGAAATTACCTGTAGGGAGGAGTTGTGTTCCCCCACCACCTTTTGGGAATTAGCAACATAGTAGACCACATTCCCACCTTCAAAAGCAGGGGGGGAATCCATGTAGTCATTAAGTGTTTCTATATGTCCTGCTTACAAACTTAGACCTACATGATGATTGCAGTCTTGCTTTACAAAAAAATATTTTTGCCTCTTGTAGGCCTCAAATTGGAGTAGTTCTCCTGAAGATCTTGTTAGCGCTCTCCTTCCTTGGATCGTTGTCACTGCAAACTCTATCCCACCTTGAATGCTTCCAGACACTATAGCACTAAACACAATGCTTCATTTGTTACCACGCCATTCATTAGTGGGTGACTCTCCCACACCAATCTTCTCAACTAAATTATGCATGTCAAGTGTTGCAACCCAAAACACTTCCACTAAGGTGTTCCTTGTTGTGGTGTTCTTTCTAGTGACTTAGTCACTACCTACAACCTTATCATGTCATAGATCTATCCAACCTATAAATTCACACTCTTCCATCTTTGACTACGATGTATTCTCCATTAATCTTTATCATCCCTTTTATCCACCAAGACAATGACACTTTTTTCATCGCAACTTAAGACAAATCGCTATGCACCATATGCAAAACTTGTTTCACTCTAGTGATCACCTCACCCATATTGCAATGCAGCTTGTAATGTGTGTGGCTACACCATGTCAAGTTCCAAATTCACAACCGACTCATCCCATTTTCCTTCACCTTGATCAAGATAGTACACGTGGAAAGTGCATTTGTTCTTTATGGGAAAACAAAAATCCTTACATCCTCCCCCACTTATGTTCAATGTTTCCCTAACAACATCCTCGTAAATTCTACATGTCTCTGTCAACTAACTACTATACTACACAGACTCACCATCCATTTTCAACTAAAGTCACTTCAATTTCTTCACATTGCCACACACACTTGTACTTACCTTCAACTCCAATTTCCCATGCCTTAGTACACCTCTGTCTTCATGCCTTCAAACAAGCTAGGTAGCTATTCCAATTCTACATCGAAAACCATGAAAGTACATCATCATGTGTTGTAGAATCAAAAACTCCTACTTGGATTTTCTAATGCACTTCTTTGTATGTGATTCTCTCTTTAATAGAGTCAAGTGCCTGATCTTGTGTTTAAAATATGCTAAGTCCTACCAACTTACACCAAACTATGCACTTATTCCTTGTGGGGTGCTTTGGCTTCACTACCAGCTTCCAAGCTAGTAGTGAGTCATCCTATGAATTTGTTTAGTGATAAAAGGATGGAAAGTGGCCACCAATGCCACTAGAAACTCTAACGTTGGAATCCATTACTTCCTTAAAGTCTACATTATTTTTTCTATAACTTCTTGAGTCAAATGAACCATCCAACGAAAGTTTAGACCATCTTGATTCTCTAAATAAACATCCACTACTTTCAATATTGTAGACATAGTGTTATTTACTATGGATTCAAACCTAGTAAACAACTTTTTGTGTGGGCCTTCATCCACCAAAGGTTACCAAAAACCTACACTTAAGATATTCTTTCATGTCTTAAAACCTCCAACTTCCTCTTTGTAAGGTTTCACTATTGCATGATTGGTTGTTGTAATCATAGTCATGGTAGTCTCCTAGTGATTGTACTCTATTTCCCCCTCAACATCGGAATTACGTGAAGTTTTATGTCATAAAAGATTAACAAATTGTTAAGGTGAGGGATTGGTGCCACCTATCACATCCTCATAAACTCTTGTACAAAAAAAACTTCAAATTCATACATGGGTACCACTTTGAAACTAGTAGTTCCACTCTAATGTCCAAGCTATAAGTTGACTCCCTTATCCAAGCCAACCACCCTACCTGTGTTAGAGTTTACTGCCTTGAAAAAAGACTGCACCAATTTCAACTCCACATTGAGTTTAACAACCACTACTTCATACATAAAAATGTGAGTTTCACTATTGTTAACCATCGCCATAACTAACTTATTCTTCAACTTGGATCGAACAAAACTAGTATTTGTATAGTTCTACTCTTGGCTTGAACAAAACTCATATTTGTATAGTTCTACTCTTGTCTTGAACAAAATTAATATTTGTATAGTTCTACTATTTTCTTTCCTTAGACATATTTCCAACTAAAGCACCCAATATTTGCAACACACCAACTGATGGTTGGATTTCTTACTCAATAGCATTGACCCTCATCTTCAATGGACATTTCTTATAATAATTCTAATTTGCACAAATCCAACAAACAACAACCTTACTATTATTTTTTTCTTAGATCCATATGATAAAATTACCATGTCCTTAGTGTTATCACATTAATATGTCCTTAATATGTCCAAAATCAAGAGGGATATCACATTACATTAGGTGGTTGACCACTATTTTGTAGTGTGAAATCTAACCATAGTGCATATTACTTGCATGGATAAGTGAGTCGAATTAAGGTGCGCCCACCCAGAGATTCATACCCTTCACTAAGCTGGTAATCCACTGCATGCATGAGTGCCCCTACTAATATTGGTAATTTCACCCTAGTCTAATTGTGCATCCAAAACTAAATATATAAAAAAATTATTTAGAACTTTGAATATAGAAAAAAAAGTTCATAAATTGGAAATAGGATGATGATGGTTTACTCAATAACAACACGTGCATATGCAATAGAAGGTACAACCAAACAGGTACCTATCAAATATTTCTTTATTGAGTGGGGAAAGCTTAGGACAAATAGAGGGAAATGCGACTGCATCTAGTAGATATGATAAGAAAAGAAGGACCAGAGGTGAAAAAGTCAGAAGAAAATTTTGTAGACGCAAGGAATTTTTTCTTGCCGAAGGAGGATCATGCTCTTATGATGATGAGAGAATAGGAGACATAGAGGTGTCACTCAGGTATAAGAATTTGGAGAAACAATGGATACCTAAGGAACTACCTCATATAGATGTTGACTTCATTGTCAACAATAGGACATATCGCATTGCACCATCCTCCCTACATGGCCTAGGGATATTTTCCATGGATGGAATAATTGTAAAATACAATACAGTAACTGAATTGATGGACTATGTCAGACCATGTTACAATTATAACGATTGGATGCAGCTGGTCCAGTACATGCAAAGTATGCGGAGATATGCACTTGCCGCAAATTATATACAACTAATAAACAAGGATAAAAATAAGGGAGCAACTATCTATATTGATGGAAGACCTAAATATTTCGGAAATATCGCAGGATTTATAAACAACACATGACCTGGGACAACAAACAAGCAACCGAATTGCATATATGAGGGACGTGAAGAGAATCGGGTAGTCCTGTGTGCAATAAAAAAGATAGCTCTCGAGGAAGAGTTATTAGTGGATTACAATTTGAATCGAATAGAAACATTGATTAATAGTGTGCAGGTACTTATGCAACACCTCTTTAAGAAACCTCTACTTATTGCATTATATTTTTTTATTATCTTTAACAGTGTTTTAAATATTTCACGGTCCCAATTTTATAATAATGTGTGAGCTTGATCGTTGAGGTTGATTTTATTTGAGTGGCAATCAGTTTTTTTGTTATTGTTAACAATTTTTTAAATATTTGGGGGTTCTAATTATATTATAATGTGGCAGGATGATCGTGAAAAAGGGCCAGCCACAAAACATGTAAATGATTATCAATTTCCACTTTCATTTTACGTGAATTTTATTATTTGCTTATATAATTTTACTGAAATAACATTGTTTTTGTTGAAATTATATGTAGTTGGCAGGCCATGTTGATCATGATTCCACCGATGAGGAGGGGTTGTATTCATCCCCTAATCCGATGGTATTAATAAATAAAAATATCATTAAAGCGAACAAGGAACTCGCTAGCTTATTAGATTGTCCAAATCAAACTCCCAATGTCCTAGCAAAGATCAATCTCCTTATGTCACAACTTAACACATATAAGGTAATAACCATAATTTAAAGTGTTTTTTTGTAATGTACTCATATGTTCAATTATGAAACTTTGTTCTTTGACTTTTAGATTATCTCACGAAAAAACATTTTCTTTTTTATAAAGAGATATTTGGAGCTTGTTCATCCCAGTGTTGGTAGTAGTGGCACTACAGAGACGCTACAGAGCCCTGATGCGGGCGGTCATACAGCTGCTAGAGTACTATTTACTTCTCCATCTTCCACACCTAATTTAGATAGGAGCCATGACATGCACCACCAGACATCCACACATCAGTCAGAGTCTAGATATGGTGGCAGAGATGAGGTTGGTGATGTGGTTGACATGGTTGCATTTCCTGGATCTATACGTGTGACAAGCACGGGGACCCTTCCATGCACATTTTTGGTCGACAATAATGGACCAAAAACATGGACCCTTCATATTTTAATTGTTTAATGTTGTCCATATCATACACAAATCATCTAGATTATTAATTTTAAATTAATGATCATATATTTTTGTGTTTAGGAAACAACCATTTTTATAGGCACCTAGAGAGCAAAGCCTTGTTGATTTTTGGGGAAACATTACGCATGTGGTGGAATTGCCATAATTTTAACCTTAAAAAGGAACTTATGGATTATCTTGAAGGCCTCTTTGGAGTAGACATGTTCAATAAAAAAGAGGTCACCTCTGTAGCAGGTGAATATTTAAAATATATGTGGGATGTTTATAAACGATGCTTGGTAGGAAATCCTAGGTATGAGTGTCATCCCTCAATTCCAGAGAGGGAGTGGAAGGTGATCATTAATTATGCAAAAGGGAAGATTTTGAAAAAATCAAGAGAAACAATAACTGGTGCACCAAGGTAAATTACAATATTTTGATTTCAATACCAGCTTTAATTTTCTTTAGATCTAAATAAAATTGTGGCATACTTGAAAATTTTGATGATAGGTTGCCTGACACTTCGAAGGCAACCAAAGAAAGGACTGCCAAACATGGCCAACACAAGCTAGGCCAAGGTGGATACTTGAGGTTACAGTCATGAATCGTAAGTACCCAAACATCTTAAGAATATTATTTGTATGCCTCACAACTTTCAGGTAATTGCAACCAACAACATTAAAAACCCATACCCTTATGCAATGCAGGGCGACGACTTCGGAACTGAAACCACAAAGGAAGACCTCCAACTTGGTTACAAGTATGGTTATAAAGTCGTGGTTTATCGTAGGAAAAGCATGGAGTAGACTCCAAGATCTAGTTTGCGGGATAAGGTAAATAAAAATCATTCCACATTAACCTTTCATTACTTATAAAATACGTAAATGTTTGATATCGTCCATAATTTAATGTCTTACTTTTTTTTAATCAGGGGAGTAGCACTATCAAGGAAACCATTAGTACTGGAAAACAGAGCATTGCTAGTGCAACACAACCACAAAATTATGGTGCTTCCCAACAGCCCCATCCCAGTGGGGTGCAACCTCAAGATGTTCTTGTGACTGAGGCCCACAACGGTAAAATGGTTGTATATTAATCATATACTTAATAATTTTGTACTTATAAATTTTGACGTTTCAATGGCAGAGAATGTCATAGTTGATCCTCCTCGACCTGAAGATCAGGTGAACAGGCCGGTAGCCATTCCAACGGTGCCGACTAGAGGACCAGGTAAATAATTACATTGCAGAGATTTTTTTTAATATTAATGAACTACTTCAATGATATTTAAAAATCGGCCATATAAATTTAATATTTTTTGTTTTTGTAGGTGATGGCCCCTCACAGTAGCATCCACGCCGTGGGTACGAGACTAGACGTACTCGGCGTGAAAGTACTGAAACAACATCAGCTGTTGAAGAGCACCCAATAAACGAAGACATGGAGATGGATGAATTACTTAAGATCTGGAAAACACAAAAGAGGACTAAAAAAATTGATGATGTGTAATAATTTTATAAGATAGTTAGATGTGCATTATGTAGTTGAACATGTAATGATGCATATAATGCATTGACATTATGGGTACTTTTTCATCTGATAATATACACAAGGCTATTTATATGGCTTGTATATATCTGTGACTGTAATTTTTTTATACACTTAATGATAATTTCAGCTTTTTTTAGACTTGGTATACATTGATTCAATACTCCTTGGTTCTATTGGTTCTATTGGCCTTGACATACAATTTTTGCATCAATTTGTGGCTCCATGGATATCATCCTAGCGACTTGAAGGCATTGGTAAACGTGAAATTTAAGACATTGAATTGTTCAAGTTTGGATTTAAATTTTACATGTTTGTTTGTTTGTGGGTTTCAAGAGTTGCAAACTTGTATCTCTTTGTCTTTTAAGAATGGAAATCTCTTTGTATTTTAAGATATAACGTGAGAATCCAAGCAAGACCTGGTGCCTTGCGCTTGGGCTATGGAGTCTAGGCAACAAATAGAACTTGAATATGCAATATGCAACTTCCAAAATATTATGACATGATATATGAAACTTTGAAAGTCTTGTGACATGTGACATGTGGCAAGCATCTTTTCCAAGCAATGTGAAAACTTTAAACTTGGTGCAACATGCAAAAAGAAATTTTTGGGAAGATGCAATAATAAGTTTTTGGAAGCTGTAAAAAGAACTTAAAAAATATTACAACTTGTGACATGCATTTTTCAAAATCTTGTGAGATGCGACATCCATCTTTGAAAATGTTGCGACATGAGATATGCAACATGAAAAAAGAATTTGTTCCATGCACGTGAACTTTGAACTTGGTCTGACTTGTTAACTTTGAACTTGGTCTAACATGTGACATGCAAAACTTGAACTTGGTGCGACGTGTGATATGTGATATTTGAACTTTGTGTGACATGCAACATGCATCTTTTTTGCAATTTGTAAAACACATATTTTAGTATTTTCACCATAACTTTTGAACCCAAAATTTGTTTTGTGTCATATTTGTACCATTGTAAAGGTCTTGTTAAGATGTGAAACTTCATTGTTACAATGTGCATCATCTCAATTTTCATGTCTACAATATGTGGAGGGTTATTCAAGGCTTCAAGACTTTCTTCATAGTTTCCTACTTTAATCCTCTCATGGTCATGTTAATCCATATAGAGGTCCATGATATAAACACTCATTGTTATAATGTTGACATAAATTCCAATCTTCACTTTGCCAATTAGAGGGCACAATTTTGGCAACAATTTAATGTTTTTAGTTCCATGAAATTTCTTTTGTTTCTTCAACAAAATTAAGGATTAAACATGAGGGGTTGGAAATGGTGATGTCAAACATTTACTCTTTCACACATGTGCATAATCTCAATATTCATCTCTATAATATGTGGAGGGTTATTCAAGGTTTCAAGACTTTCTTCATATTTTCCTACTTTAATCCTCTCATGGTCATGTTAAACCATATAGAGGTTCATGATATAAACACTCATTGTTCTAATGTTGACATAAATTCCAATCTTCACTTTGTCGATTAGAGGGCACAATTTTGGCAACAATTTAATGATTTTAGTTCCATGAAATTTCTTTTGTTTCTTCTACAACATTAAGAATTAAACATGAGGGGTTGGAAATGGAGATGTCAAACATTTTGTAATATTTTTTCATAGCATTACCCTTCTTTTCATTGTGTCTCACATGACAAAGAAACAAAATCACATTGCCATTGTCAATTTATATGTGGAGGGTTATTCAAGGTTTCAAGACTTTCTTCATATTTTCCTACTTTAATCCTCTCATGGTCATGTTAATCCATATAGAGGTTCATGATATAAACACTCATTGTTATAATGTTGACATAAATTCCAATCTTCACTTTGTCAATTAGAGGGCACAATTTTGGCAACAATTTAATGTTTTTAGTTCCATTAAATTTCTTTTGTTTCTTCATGTCTTTTGTTTCACATGTTCAAATATAGATGTAACAATTTGACCTCAAAATCTTAGGTTTAGATTCATCCATATACATATAGATAGACATGAATTTGGGAACTAGCTTGGAATTCTAGTGAAATACAAAGGACCAAAATCTTTAAGGGCTCCTTCTTTATTATAATTTTTCTCAAAACCTAGTGTTGCATTTTTATTTAGGTCATCATCATATTTTTCTTATAGTTTCCTATGTAAACCTATTATTTAAACCTCCTTTGTTGGTTCCTCATTGAAAAAATCCATAATTTTGTCATTGATGAGAGAAACCAATGTTATGGGCCTGATTACTTGCCACTCATGTTCTTCAATATCATACTTGATTCAAATAACCTCATTAAGCATAGATGAAGGATAATTTCCTTTCACTTTGATTTAGCACCAATAATTTGATTATCATTGAACCCATGGTTAGTGTTAGATGCAATATATGCTTAATTTTTTACTATAGTTGAAGACAAAGAGAGATCAATGCTATCATGAAGTTCTAGAGCATCACATGTCATACCATTTTTATCTTGAAACATGCCATGAACATGTTCACATTCTCCATTTTATATTTCAATATTGGGATCATTAGTATCCCATTCATTACTGTAAATTCCCAAGGTTTTTCCACACATCTTACAAACCACTACTAAAATAGAGGGAACCCAACACCATCAATGAAGAAAACAAAATAAACGACAATGAGAGAGTTTTGACCATATGTCAACTAATTTGTCCCTTTAAAAAAACTTCATTGATGTGCAAGGGAACAATGTGTCTATGAGAAAAGACCCAGTTTATCCCCCACATATATTCAATAAGGTGTGTGGGATAAACACACCCTCAAAACAAAAAACAAAAAATCACAACAAGCAACCTAAAACCATAGTATCATGCTTAGAGCTTAATGTAAAGGCTTTGAGCCAACACCTTAGGCCTACGAACCAATACCAATATAAAGGGAACCCGAAAGCATTGATGAGGTCAAAAAAATAAACTACAATGAGAGAGTTGTGATAGCATATCATCTAAGCTACAATAAGTAAGAAAATAATGCAAATTTTGTGGATAATAAAAGAAAGCATGAGATGTCATCATATTCTCCAACTAACACCATGCCTCCACTTGGAAATTCTAGGCATTTACATACAAAAAGAGGATAACCAAGTAGCAACAAAACCACCATGAATATAGTGCAAAACTTGTAACTAAACCTTCAATGGAAATATTAGGAAAGGAACCCATTATCACAACAATTATTATGGTTTTTGAAGCCCCGATATATGCATTATATGTGTTTAGGATGACCTCCCATACCCATAACACAATGTTAAAAGTCATCTCTAAGGAAAATATCAAATTATGATGTTTTTCTTCATAATCATGGTAGTAAATGGCATATAGAAGATCCTCATATAACTGTCCATTGACAATGATTTGATAAAGACTCCCCTTCTTAGGGTTCTATCAAATTATATTATTTAAATCCTTAAATATTATGCTCACCACCCCCATCAATATCTCTTTTGTGTTGCACAAAACTATAGTAGTCAAGATCTTGATCCTCTTGGACTAGAGAAAATTTATCCATAACAATCAAAGGGATGTGCTCCATAATTGGAGTTACCATGTGAGACCTTGAAATGCCTTGCATACCATTTCTTTCTCTCACCCTCAACCAAGCAACTGGAAACTAATGATTCAAAGAAATACGACTTCCCAACACCATGCTATACCAGATCTATTAAATCCAGGGAATCAAACTTTTTCCCCGGTAACAATGTCAATCGTCATCTCCCAAAATTGCACTTTGAAATATGAATTCCCACATAACAATGAAGGCAAGCTCGATTCTACTCAAGAGTTCTCACTACCACCAAATTTGCTCAAACCACATACTACTAATATGAAAAAGGGATCATCTACTAATATTCCAAAGGGATCCACAAGGGTAACATTGTTTCCTGTTGCATCTCACACTAAAACCACATACTACTAATATGCCAAAGGGATCTTAGAAAGTGAATCCATTGCCCTCACTAGTTCCTCCATCTTTTCTACATATTGCATATGAGACATAGCATGTTAGTATCTCATCTTCAGTAAATTTTGTATAGGACACTGGTTATTCTTTTAATTAAACTCCAATCCAACTTATATTCCATTAATTTAACATAAATGAGATGTCACACAATGACATAATGTTTAATCTAGAAACCCAAATGGGAAAAACAAATTTCAATGGTTACTTAATTCTCATTTTGAGAATCTTTGGTTACAATGTAACTCATGGATATTTGTGCATACTTTCCTCTTTTTCCAAAATACCCTTTGAAAGTCATGTCACAAGGATGAATATGAGATATTGGGGGTAATGGGAAGGCCAAGAGACCGGCCTTTTAGTTCCCACTGCTCTCTCTCTTTTTTGCTCCTATTTTCATTTTTCTATTTTATTTTGTTTTACTTTTGTTTCTTTGTCTCATTTAATTTATAAAATTTGCATTGTCTTTTATTATATAACCTTCATTAATTTTTAAATTACACTTGTAGGTATTGATTCTTACAATCATTCCCGTGTTCAGATCCATTTCAAATCAGGACTCCCCATTGAGAGGGTTTTTGTTCTCCAAAATATTAGCGGACCAATCTAGAACAATGTGCCATCTTTTTGTTTCTCTTGAACATAGATCTAACTATGAATGTTGGATTTCGTTACTGGCTCGAGTTCTTGCTATGGATTTATCTCTAGTTCCTAGCTTTATTTTTCCTTCATTACAAAAGTATCCTCATTGAATCTAAGATCTAAGCAATATTAAGATCCAACTCTTCACTCAGAATTCATTCCCATATTTAGAGTGCAAGTCTCTTGCATTTTCAGACTTGGATACAATCTATCTTAGAAGTTAACGAATCCAAGTAGAATTCTGGTTTTATTGTTTAGTGTGAATCCAACAAGCTATGCTATCATGTAGCAATTCCACAAGAGGATGTGTGAATGACCTCCTTCTACTAGGACCAATTGTTTCCTAGCATGGAAACAATTTTCTTATGTTGCACATGCTTACCAACACTTTATCCATGCAACAAATTCACTTGGATGACCTCCTTAGTGTGCAATCATAGCACCTTGTTTCACCCAAAATAGTTGACAAATCCTACACATGTATAATTCTAGGTGGCATTCATCAATAGGCTATAGTATTGAGGATGAGGGTGTTATCACCTTAAAATTGCTCACTTGCACCATTTTTAGTAGTTACACATGAATACATCACAATTGGCATGCATAACCCTCATTTGAAGCCCGTTTCCATCATCACATGACCTCAAACTTGTTGGAATCGACCTAGTTAAACCTTGAAATTGACCAAAAGAGTTTATCATAGATATTTCCCCCATTATGTGCATGCATATAGTGTAGATATACCACCCAAAAGTTGTGCTTCCCTTTACAATCACTAATTTTGTTTATTTATGACCCCCATTAATGCACTCCAACTTTTATAATGGGATGTTAATTATATGTGAAACCATGTTAAACCCTAATTGCTATTTTTAACTTTGATATAGTCATTTTTAAACATTGTAAAGAAGGTCATGTCAATGCAGTTATCCACTACACAACTATAATTGATTCTCGACCTGTCATTGACAAGAGTATTGAGTTCTGGAAAAGGCTTGTTTTTTCTTTGTGTGCAACTGTTGATTCATAATTTGGATAGTTAAATAGAATATTGTATCTTGGTTATACATGTGCCCTGCCAAATGTAAATTTAAATTTTGCATTTATTGTGGAAAATATCATTTTATTATTTATCTACAACTGTTAGTGTCCTTGAATTGTAAATGGAACCCACCCAGAGAAGGAAACATGGGCTAGACATCTTACAGAAAACAACACAAAATGTGGGAAACTCCAGGAACTAGGGAAGTCTTAGGAAATAGGAAAGGAAACTAACATTAGAAAATAATATCTTTGAATTTTCGGACTATTGTTTCATCATTCATCCACTTTAGTACACAAGTTGCGTAAAATTTGGATGCCTAGATGATAGACTTGTCATTGTTGTCTTTCATATCAGATTTGAAATATCAAATCGTTGTTCAAATTCATATCAAAACATAGGTTAAAAAATCTAAAAGGTGAAAATAGAGCGCTAGTATCATAAGTATAACAAAATGACTAATGGCACCATTGTAAATTAGAGAACATTTCCTTCCTTGTGCTTGAAAACACCACTATTTTTAAATGCTTGGTTGTTAACTGCTTTCATTGTATATAGTTTTTTATATGGTTTAGTATGTCTTAGGGTATATTAATTATAGTTCAATATTGTACTTGTGTTTTATTACTGAATTTTTATTAATGAATGTTATAGATGTTTGGGATTTTTTTTGCTCAAAAATCCTTTTATAATTGGCTCAAAAATCAAATTTTATTTTTTTTGCTCAAAAATCAAATTTTATATATATTTTTTAAATAAATATATGTCGTCACAAGAGTGACGACCTCAAGAAATATTGCGATGAAATTGTTATACAAATTATGAAAAATTGTATAGAAATTTCGTCGCAAGATACCATGTTCTCGTCGCTCTTGCGACAATCCCTTCGATAGCTGATTCGTCACAAAATTTATTTCGCCTGTCAATCTTGTGACAATCTGCCTATATTGTCAGGCATGCAATGATCTCCCTTTATTGTCTCTCTTGCGACGATCTCTCTAACCTGTCTCTCATGCAATGATATCTCTACATTGTCTCATTTGCGATGATTTTCATCACTAGTCGCTCTTGCAACAATTTCCCTCCTTTGTCACTCTTTCGATGATTTCCCTACCTAGTCGTTCTGGAGACGATATTTCGTTTTTGTCTCTTTTGTGACATCTCCCTAGTGTCGTCTCTCTTGCGATGTTGTGTTAGGTTCATCGCACGTTCCACATCATTTGAAGCGACATTTGGGAGACCCAAGATTCATCACAATATCCATGACATAACGTCGAAATAGTCGTCACAAAATGACCCAAATTTTCTAGTGTTTCAACCTGGTCCCTCGACATTCTAGATGTGAACCTATGATGGACGATCCAGATCTACTCGGACCTATTTCAAGTGGGACCAATCAATATTCCATATCTCACATCATTATTCTAGCAACACACATGTCATATCAATCAGAAGTTTCCACGTAGACAGGTGGAAACTACCAAAGGCACCTAAAAGCATATCAAATATGGGTGAATCGTGTCTTACTTATACTCCACGTTAGCACCATCATGGGCCAATAGAAAAGAGCCATGTGTCCAGTATGATGTCAACGTGATATCTTTTCCTTAGTTGAATTTTTATTTTGACCACGGCTAGATCGATAGCTCTCTTTTCATCTTCAATCCCCCCCGATTAAGGATCAAGATGCAGTCTCAAATTTCCCTTGTCAGAGTCCTTTTGAAGTCCATACCATGATCGCTATGAAGGGTGCAACTCTGATTAGTGTTCCTGATTTGATCAAGTTGATCTGACGACTGCCAATTTTTCTCCTTTGCAAACCTTGATTGCTCTAGCAAGTGCGATCTTGATCAACGACTAAGATTACTTGTCGAGATTGATCCAACGATGGTTGAGATTTACATTTTATGCAAAGTTAATGTGGGATTTAAAAAAACAAAAATAATGTTTTAATGAGCCTGCATATGGGGAATCATCCATAATCACATAGATCAATGATCAATATCAATCGTTGAGATAGATCGAACATTTGTTAATTCGTGTGATCTCTGTAGTTATGATTTTAAGCTTCCAGCCAAATAGGAAAATGATTGCATGGAGTCTTCAAGGACGAAGCTCGATGGATATTTTGACTGGTAGATCTCTAGTTGTCCCATGATCTATCTATAATATAATTTCACCCAGGTGAAGGTGAACCAAATTTTACTAGGAGTAAAATTGCTCAAGAATAAAGAGGTTGGAAAAAAAAATTAAGAAGCGGGAAGTAGTTTCAAGAAAGGATTTTAGGGGATGAATGAGAAGGATAAAAAGCAAAGCAGGTGCCCATTGTCAAGGTCATCACTTTAGGGAGTTAAATATTTTCTTGTAAACATAGTTGTTTGACCATAGATACCTTGAGCACAATCAATTGATAAATACAACATGCAGCCAGAGATTCACCCCCTACGTTTAAGTTTTCAATATGTAATTATTCTATTGTGCTTGTGATCTTATAAAGCATCTCCTCCCATTTTTTCTTGTATCGGATATGATTTATAAAATCTCATAAAGTGGTCCATTCTTCATGTTCAATGTTATTGTATGATGTTTGGTAATGACACATAAGTGATTTCCTTTGAATGTGTGATTATTTCTTGCCATTTTCTTTATGCATTTGAATGATATGTAGAGGGTACCTCCTTTCATTTGAGCGTATAAAGATCTTAATTGTTTGAGGCATGTTTTATTGATTTGTATACACCTATTAGAGTCGTTGAATTCTTAATTTCTCAGCACATTGTTCTATTTCCATAAGCTATGGGATTCATTCCCAATAGTGCCCTATATGTTTATCTTGTTTTTCTTCCAATTCATCACTTCATTCTCCTTTTAAATATTGATTGTCTGAAACACTTGTAGACATATGCCTTTGATAGTTGAGAGCATTTGTCATCTGAACTGAGATTTTTTAAGGTCCTACGATTTTAGAAGAGAAAGAGAGAGAGAGGGAAAAACTTCCCAAATATTGCATAATTACCTTACTGCAAATTTGGCTTTAAGATTCATTTTGAGTCTTAGCCCTTGGGGTGCCTCAGCATCATTCCAATAATATCCTAGAACATCTCGAGAGATAACACCTGGGAAAAAGCATGTACACTAGAAAAAGTACATCTATCATTATTATATACATGAACCAAGCATCTTTGAGGAAGCCAACAATGATGAACATTAGATCAAGGCCATGGAAGAAGAACTAAATAAAAAAAGAGAATAATGAGACATAGGAACTAGTTCCAATACCTAAGGACAAAAAAATCATAGGCACAAAGTGGGTATTCATAAACAATCTTAATGAATATGGGCATGTAACCAAAAACAAGGCAAGATTAGTATGAAAATAATATGCACAAGTTGAAGGTATAGATTTCGAAGAAACCTTTGCCCAGTGGCCAGAATGGAATAAATCATAATGTTCTTGGTTTATGCATGCTCCAGAAGGATCAAGGTATATCAGATAGATGTAAAATTAGCCTTTCTTAATGGATAATTATAAGAAGAAGCTTACATAGAACGACCAGAAGGGTTTCAATTGTTAGAAAAGGAAGACTATGTTTGCAGATTGAAGAAATCCCTATATGGACTCAAGCAAGACCTAGAGCTTGGTATGCAAGATTGGACAAATACTTACAACAACAAAGATTCAGAAGGGGAAGTGCAAATAATAATCTCTATATAAAAGTGGAACATGAAATTTTAACTATCATTGAAGTATACATGGATGACATCATCTTCAGAAGCAATGATGACAGGTTGAGTCATAAGTTTTCCAAAGATATGTAGAGTGAGTTTGAAATTTACCTAATTGGGGAGTTTAATTTCTTATTGGGACTCCATATATCTCATCTAGATGAAGGCATACTCATTTCCCAAATGAAGTACATCAAGAAAATGTTGAAGAAGTTCAAAATGGAAGATTGTAAACCCGTAAGAACTCCTATGGTGACCGATTGCAAGTTGAGCAAGGATGATGAATCTAAAGAAGTGGATCAAAGAATTTATAGATCGATGATTGATAGTCTACTCTATGTGAAAACCTCAAGACTAGATGTGATGCAAGTAGTTGGACAAGTTGCAATATTTCAAGTAACACCGAAGGAAACCCCTGTTGTGGCAGCAAAGAGGATCTTCATATATCTCAAAGGAACAACAAAGTTTGGACTATGGTATCTGAAAGGGAATAAGTTGACTATTGTCACCTACGCAGATGCAGGGCATGAAACATTGATGAAAAAAGAAGTATGAGTGGAGAATCCTTCTACTTGGGTGATTTTTTGGTGTCTTGGTTGAGAAAGAAGCAATCTTCAGTATCCTTGTCCACAATAGAAGCATATGATATTGTAGCAACAACATGTTGTACTCAGTTCCTCTAGATGAAGCAAACTATTAAAGAAATACAAGTAGAATATGACAAGCCTATTTCGATATTTTGTGACAATACCAGTGCTATAAGCATCTCCAAGAATCCAGTGATGCATTCCAAGACCAAGCATATTCCTATCAAGTACCACATTCTTTGAGAACATGTCACATAGAAGAGTATCATGTTGGATTACAATGGGAAAAGGGAATAGATAACAAATATCTTCATGAAGCCTCTCCCAAGGGAAACCTTTGAGTATCGTCGAAAAAAATTGGGAGTAGTTTTTGCCCCACACTGATTTACACGACTTCTTGCAAAGAAGAAAAGGGGAGAGAAAATGTCAAAAGAAGATATACTGTCATGGGGGAGAGAAAGATCATAAGAATGAATATAGGGGGAGAAATGGTCACAAGGGGAGTATGAGTGTTTCCATCAATGCCAAAGGGGGAGATTCTTGGAAAATTGGTTGTTATTGATGTTAACCCTAGAAGAAGCCTTGAAGCGAGTCTAGAAGCCCCTAGAAGTGATGGGTTTATTTGAAGGAGTCTCCAAGTGGTCCCCTTGTGATGTAGATTTAAAAGCATGGCCCCCATGGGAAGATGCTTTGAAGACACCTGGAAGAAACCCTTAGAACCCTAGAACGTCAAGAAAAGAAATGATGGAAGTGTGGTCAAGAAGCCCCGAATGTAAGTACCCAAAAGTCATCCCCAATGAAATAAATATCAAAAATATTATTAAGATAACAAAATACAAGTCACCCCCATTTGGAATAATCATTAAAAATAAAAGTTGAAGTTTGATATCAAGTCATCCCTACCTGAAATAAGCTTTAAAAATCGGGTTAAGTTTACATGGTCAAGTAGGCGCTAAAAGGGCGTTAAAACTAGGATAAATAGGCGCTAAAGGTTCTCACTTTTATCCATCAAATCAATGACTTTTGGTCTGAGGAAAATCAAGCAAATTTCTGAGGTAAAGGGGAGATCTAAGGCAAAAAAATTTCTGAGGTAAGTTGGGCCTGTTGAAGGGCATATTTGAGGCAAGTTTAGGCATGTTCTAAAGCATATTTCTTAGCATCACTTAGAGAAACAATTTCAGAATATCAAGGTGAGTTTTGTGTGAATGTGAAGTAGTTTTATGATGGATCTGAGGCTGTAATAAAGGGAAAACCCGAGGCAGCTACAAGGGTGAACTCTAGTAGAGAATAGATAACAAACTGAAGTGAATATGAGGTATCTCTAGGGTGAGTTTTTCTTAGGCATCAAGGTCTGTTCTGAGGTAGTTTTTGAGGTGAATCTGAGGCAATCTTGTGGTGGATATGAGGAAGTTTTGAGGTAAATCTGAGGAAGTCATGTGGTAGATTTGAGGCGGTTTTGAGTCTATGATAGAGGTCGAATCTGAGGAGGATAGTTCCAACGAATATGATAGAAGCATAAACATGTCCTAGAAAAGATGAAAAAGGAAGTGAATGAAAGGTATCGATAAAGGGTAAAAGAATCTATTTCTCTCAGTCATCAAAGCAAGGGATCTACCTTGCAAAATATATCAAAGTCAGTTTTATTCAGAGGTTTATTCTGGTAAGTCTTGAATTTTTTTAATATAATTTTGAAGCCAACACCAAGGTGAAGTTGAAACATTAAATTTTGAATTCAGGGTGGT
>JZKD02S2076586.1:6783-33523 GCA_000966675.3 Picea glauca | reverse complement strand
CTATATATACCAAGGAGACATTTTCATTTTGAATCATCTTGGACTTGAACATTTAAGTGGGGTAAAAGGAGGTTTCCCCCTCGAAGAGGCTTATTATCTGAAATTATCTCTTTTCCAAGGCGTTGAGTACTTCTCCTGAGGTTTTTCTATGCTATATTGATGTTTGGTTCTTAACAATGGGATCCTAGTTCTCTAGTCTACTTCAGCACTATGGTCCACACTTATCCATGGGACCCTAGTATATGGTTGTACATCAAGTGTTGAGGACAACGCTTTCATAAGGGGTATGGAATGTTATGTAGCTAGAGAGGTAGTAGTGGGGGGCCAGAGGGCCCATAGTGATAATAGTATAGGCCATTCAATGTAAGGTGGACTAGGTCCACTATATTATTAAATAAGACCCACTATGGTAGTTAGATATAATAAATGAAAGAGGACTTCTTAGAAGGTTCTACTTCTAGAATATTCCTCCTCTAGAATGTTCTTAGGTGATGGTAGCACTATATAAAGGGGTTCAAGAAATGTAATGGGAAATGAAGAGAAGTATTGTATTGTGATATTTAGCTCAATAGGAAGATGCCCCCTCGAAGAGGCAAGTGAACATGAGAGGATCCCTTCCATAATAGGATCCATTATATGGTTTTTCCCTACCTTAAGGGTTTGATAGTAATAAAAGAGATTTTTCATATTGGTTTCTTCTATATTGCTCTGTGGATCTATTGTGTATTCAATATTTGTGGTGATTCATATTGGTTTCTTCTATATTGCTATGTGGATCTATTGTGTATTTTGTATTTGTGGTGATTATATTTCCAGATCTATTCAGGTTCTTAACACTATGATGCACAAATCAATATATGCTTCTCGCATGTGTTCCAATGGTAGGCTTGTGTGTAGCCCTATTCTTGGCTTGAATATGACGAACAAATTCAATAGCTTCCATAAAGTTTTCATGATCTTTTAAGCAAATCTCATGTTTAATGTCTTGTTTTAATCCACCCATGTAAGCTTCCAATAGATGTTTGTCACTTATGTTATTCACCCTTGCGACTAATACTTGAAATTCTAAATAATTATTCAACATCACCTAAGTGCTTTGTTTTTGTCAATTGACTAAAGTAATCTTATTCCCAAACCTTTCCATATTGTGCTTCTAAGTCTCTTGTAAATAAACCCCAAGTATAATGATAAGAATGAGATTCCTTTTAACTACCCATTGATACCATTAATAGGGTTTTCTCTCAAAGTATGACATTGCCAAGGAAATACTTTTCTTATCATCCATAATATTATGCAATTCAAAGTATTTCTCTATTTGGTTCACCCATGTAAAGAAATATGTTCCATTAAACTTCTTTAATCTAACCTTGGAAAATGGGATGCCCTTAGGAACATATTGAGCAAGAAACAAGCCCCCCTACCCCTATTTGTCTTCAATAGAGGATAACGACAAAAAATGAATTGGGGACCCTCCATTTTTAGTTTTTTAAAAACCTTCATAGACTTAGCCTTGAACTAGTCATTGAACTTAGAAAACTTCCATGAAGATATTCTTTTTCATTATTCTCGAACCTTACTAAGATCTAAACAATTTCTTTGATATCTTCCCTTAGCCTTTTGAGTCATTTTTGTCTTTGTGAAATCCTCAAAACTTGTGAAAAAATCCTTTATTGCATCACACAAAAACTTCCTTTTGTTGCAACATATCACATTGAAGTTCATCTTGGGTGTGATACCCCACATCACACCGAACTTTAATTTCACCGTGACACAAGAAGATGCCGCAATTTTTGGAAAATTTTGTCGTATCACACCTCTTGAAGTTTTGCTTCCTTGCAAAGTGTGGCATGGAAATTTCTTTCTCCCATGAGGTATAACATTCTTCAAAAGTTTCCAAGTCCATGATGTATCACACAGAAGATGACTTTCTCTCTACATGTCATGTTGGGTGAAGTTTTGTGGTGTTCCTTCACCGTTTAACAATGAAATCAAACCAAGTATACAAAGAATATAATTGCAAATTAACCAAGAATAGGAGACAATAAGATAAAAACTGCAAAGAGACACTTGAATATTAATCATGAAAAGAAGAATGTAGTGTTCACTTTCCTCTCAAGGTGAAGTGACCTTCCACTGAGCATAGCTCCAAATATATGACACAAGATAAGACATTATATTCAATCCTATCTCTTTGAATAGCTTTTATATAGAAAAAAAACCTAACAACTTGTGGTCCTGCCATAAATGTGTACCAACTAACTAGTGGGCCTTATAAAGTGGACCCTATTTACAAAGAATAACTAACTATTATTGTCTGTTGGCATTAATCAAAGAGTATGGCCGCATACAATAAACAACTAACTATTATATCACCCAAAGTGGGGAGGTTAGGGTAAGTAATTATTACTATATGTTGGCCTTATTTAAAGAGTATGATCGCATACAATAACTAACTAACTACTATGTCGCCCAAAGTAGGGAGGTCAGGGTGGGACCTTAACAAGTTTTTCCTTTTCACGTGATCCGGGAGGATTTAGAATGCTCACAAAGGTCTCAGGGGATCCATAAATGCTTAAAATTAAAGTATCTCAAATCATCCCAAAAACAACATCAATGTGTAGAGCTCATCATCAAATTTCCAACGACGCAAACGACAAGTCAAATGGATTGTGTATGCAAACGTTATGGGAAGTCAAAGTTCAAGTCAACCGAGGTCAAAGTTAAAATTCAAAGGTGTAAAAAGTACATGTGTCATGTCCAACAGTGGCACGTGGAACGACTGTATAGGTGACGTGGCCACACCTCAAGGTGTCACATGGACTGATAAGTTCATTGGGTAGATGAGTTGGAAAGTCGTACCTCCAGGCTGACAAGTGGTTCAATCATCGTTTGACACATGGCATTGAAAAGCCAATGAGAGGTAGCCAAATGGAAACCCCTCATTGGTTAGTGATGGTTTATGTGTTGTAAAATTTTGGAGTCAATAGGATTTGAACCCATGACCTCCATAGTATCCACGCCTTAACAAAGCTTCCACAACCATTGACCACACATTATAACTTAAAACATATTATGACATATAATGTATTTAAATTTAAATAAAGTTTGATGTGGAAGGGGAAAGGGGAAACAAACTATCCCCATCCCTTGGTTATTAAGCTACACCACTTGACCCATACTATTCTGCACAAGGAGCTTAACACATAATGCCGACAAGAGTTCAAAACTATGCATATGTTATATAGTTATAACATATGTTATTATTAACATATAGTTATAACTATTAAAACAATAAACCAACATATATAACCAATGGAATATGATAAGAGGGGAATCAAACCCATACCTCCACTAGAATAGCAGGAGGTTCTAAACAACATGCCAAACCACCCATATTTAGCAAGATGCCACTAATTTCAGTAAATAAGTTACAGCTAATTCAAGAGGTGGTTTTGGAGGCCTCCCTATATATTGGGCATGAATCCCAATGCATTGACACATCCTATGCACAGATCCTGAGGTCTACACAAACATTGAGACATGAATTTTGAGATAGGGCACGGATCTCGAGACTATATAGATGGTATGGAAGTATGTGCAAGTACAAGCTTAATTTTGTGTTGCACCATAATGCATGTCAGATGGTACCTTGATGAAATTTCAAGTGTTTTATATCAATTCTGCACGATTTTATAAGGATCATGAATATGAGGTCTATTTTGTGATTTGAGGTCATTTGTAAAACCCTTTTCTCAATTTTTCATTAATAGACATTTAATGCATTGTTTTACATGTTGGAAAGCATGAAATTGAGCTAGTTTGGAAATTGGTTGACTTTATAGTCAAAAGTTTTAGAATTTCGCAAGAATTTCATTGGTGTAGTTATTTTCTTATTTTGAGTAATTGAATTTAAGAGCATCCATTAAATTTGCATATGTGAGTCATTTTACATGTGTTTTTGATGCTTGAGATGGAGAAGGTAGTTTTCATTGGATTGAAAGAAACTTAAAGATGAAACAAAAGTATTTAATTTGGGTTATTTTATTTTTCGTTGTGTCATCTCACCATCATCAAGCAAGCTAATCTTCAGTTTATGAATTTTTGGGTAAAAATCACATCATCAGAATTATAAAAACCACCCCAATATGATCAGTAAATTATTCTGGATCAAATTAGATATTGCATGCATATATGTAAATCAATAAGTGGTGTCTAAGGATTTTCAGATCACTGCGACATATCAAACCAGAGTGTGTTTCCTCACAACACATCACAATTGAACAAGTTTTAAAAGTCCATGATAAAACTTCTACATTGCACACTCACTAATTTTCCTTCAACCGCTATGTGGACCTTCATCGAATTGCATCAAGTTTTCCAAATGTGCGATATAATGATTTGACCCTTTGTTGTGATGAGTTTTTTAAAAGGTTAATGGGAAGAAAAGGGCGGTTGTTTTGAATTATAAAACAAATTTGGGCCATTTTTTCTTTATCATTTCTACTCCTCACTTGTTGTTTTCCCCTCGAGTGCATCAAAGTCATCAAGCGTACAGATTTTCAAGACCATTGATCAATTCACCATATGGATCCACACCAAAACCCCAATTGTCTTCATCTAAGTATCCATCCACCTACAAGGCTTAGTTAGATTATTTTTATTTACAATTCCAAATAAATCAAATGAAATCCACTTTGACCAACATCCTTTTGCCACATAGCCCTACAATTCCCAAAGTCGCCCAAGAAATGGATTAGACAAGAATCACATGGCCTCATTTATTGTATGACATAGATGATATTTCATCTTCCTCTTCTGAAAAAATCTTATTTTCGATTAGTCACACCTAGACCTCATACCAACCCCCTAATAAAAAAATTATCATTCTTTCGGGGGTCCTTTCTCCCATTTTTCCTATTGTGAACTCAATGCCACCATTGTAGCATCAAAATGGATCTATAATATCCCATTTAACATGGGATCGAACCCAACCCCAGCCTGATTCAAACCCATTGGTTCCATTCCCCACTTGCAAAGTTTACATCGTAGCACTTGAGGGAACTAAGGGATGATATATATTTTCAAATCAATTCCCTACATGGGGAGAGTTTTCTTCTCCTTCCAGACCCAATTGAATGCTAACATACTTCTATGTAGATTTTGAAAAGGAAGGGTAGCTTATTTTGGTAAATGTATTCAATCCCTGATATTTACAACACTAGCCACCACTTATACAAGTGAACCCATGGAGGGCCATTATTAAATGGATTCCCCCCTTGATGCAACTATAAACAACAATAGTCTTAGGGAAACCGTTGAGACAACCTCCTTAAGTACAAAAACATTATCTCCTAAAGATGACCACCATTAAAAGATAAGAGTGTTTGAATCCTCTATTACTTGTTTCCACACAAGCATCTATATCTTTTTGAAACTAACAATTCTATGTGGGATGTTGATGATCTGGATGAATTATAGGATCCCAATATAGATTCCAAGAAGTCAATAAAGAAAATAGACCCAATCATTGAATTAATCCCAGACTGAGAGGAGAAGCGAGGAATAGATGTTGGCATCCTAGGACCAACATATGGTGACACAAGATGTTGCATGGAGGCTGGTGTAGTCTACAAATGGGGATATTTATACCAAATTTTATGTGAGGAGTCATATCCATAGATGTCACTCCTCCTAGGGAAAACTCACCCATATGAGGGATTCTACCAGTTAATCAAACATTCCTAGCTACACAAAATGGTTGTGCACACTGTCGTATTTCTATGCACAGAGACCATCTCTTGGAACATTAGCCAAATTGATGTTGATAACAGAATGATTAAATATACAAATGGGAAATCCATTGCATGTTTCCAAATCTTTGCAAAATTATAAATTCCCCATAGTAGAGATCAACCTTTTTGAAGAATGGATGTTGAAATTCCTACTGGGTTGCATAGAGGTGATGAAGTGTTGGTGGTTACCCAAAAAAATGTTTAGAATAAGGAGAACATAAATTTATCCAAGAAACCTATTGAGGAATCCTTACAAGATTGTTTTAGCTCTCCCGAGTCGGCTATATGGAGAAGAATATGCCATGAACTTCAAGGAACCATGGGTGCCATTAATACACTCAATCACCAAAATGGACACAATGTTCAATTGGGGAGCCATTCTCTCCACTTCCTTGGAATAAGACATCTCAGCACCCAAGAACACAACACCTAGAACCTAATTGAAATTATATATGGCCTCTTAATTACTGTACATTGTTTGTGTGATCAATGCCTTCCTAGGATTGGGATGGTAGTGGTAATCTAGTGACCCCTGATACATATATACTGCAAAGATTTGTGGGAACATAAGTATTAGATTCATTGTCACAAGATATGTGACCAATTATTAATTCCCTTATAGCAATTATTATTATGTGCTCCATCTCAATACATTCTAGATAAGGTAATACAATTAGTCAACAAGGTAGGTGACTGGTACGTCATAGAAACGGGGACATACATCAGAATCTTCAAAACTATAAAAGCTCCTCATTTTCTCCCCATATTCATATTGGAAAAGTTATCTCTCCAAGAGGTTTCCTATCATATGCTCATCCATGGAGTCAGAGAAAATTTGATTTGATATTATAAATCCCCTTGACCCCCATTTCCCTTCTATATAGGGTTATACAATTTCTAAGACACAAAGGAGACAACAAGAGAAGAAAAAATTCTAGAAACCTTCCACTTCGAGGAAGACATATTATGGAGGCACAACCCATTAGACGTTGTCAATCAATATTGCAGGGCTTGCAAATACAGGTGGCCATACCACAATAAAGTATGGCAAGAAGACTATATCTACAAAAGAGATGTATCCTATGATGATATCATTTTCAAGATGGGGAGTATCTCAAACCAAGAAATACAAATTGGAGAAAGAGCAACTAGAACTAGAAAGGGAAGAAAAGGAAGCTACAATAAAAAAGAAAAGACTAGAGAAAGAGGATGAAGAATTAAAGCTTAAACATGTACAAGAGGAGGAGAAAAGGAAACAAGAGTTTGAAGCACTAAGTCTTTAGCAAGAAGAAGCATAAAATAAGAAGCATGAAGAAGAGGGAAGAAGAACAATAAAAAATAGGAAAATAGGAAGAAGAGAAGCTAAAATGAGAAGAAGAAGAAAGGCTTAAAAAAGAAGAGGAAGACAAGAAGGCACAAGATACAGACCCAATGGACACTGGGCCATCAAATATTTCCATTGGCACTTAAATAACTACTCTTCATTGAAGCCAGTTTCTTCTTATATATCTTGGACTGGGTGGGGTGGATTCACCCCTTCCAAATCAGATAGAGTGGTTGGCCTAGATGCATATGTTTTCGATAAAACAAGGAGGAAAATCATCAAGCAATCCCAAAAGAAGTTGATATTACCAAGAATTACAACACTCATAGTAATGATAGAGACCCCACTTGTAATGGACACTAGAAGGGATTATATAGCCATGGCCTTAGTTGGAGTTGCATTCTTGGAAGCTTCCAAGAAAATTATCAGAAATATGGCACATGAAACTAAAGAGTACAAGGCCAGGATCCAAGACCTTGAACAAGAGGTGAAACATTACAAGGTTGATAGAACTAGTGTCACAAAGTTTAGAGTCTGAACCTTTGAGTTGTAGGAGGAGTTGGGAACAACATTAAGACTGTTTTACACTAGCCTAAAACAATTATAAGACCTATCTACACAACTAGTTGCATTGTTGGACATAGTTAGGGACAAAAAAGTACTGCTACATGGAGTCTATTTGCCTATGGATGAAATGAAAAAAAATGGAAAGAAGAATATCAAAACATGCCTCCAAACCTGCCTAAAATGATAGATAAGAAAAACTAGCTTAATATCACAACACTAGCCAACTACCAAAGAATAGGCACAATGTTAGAAAAAATATCAGCATCAATCAACAATTTCACACATTTGCACATAGTTTATGAGAAGATGAATGAATTGTGTTGGTTTCCCAAACTCAGAGATATGGGTGCACCAGGGACCATAGAACAAATTTTGATGGAGTTAGAAGATTGCATCAACTTTGGGGGGGGTCTTAATAAGAATGGTCATTCAAGTTACCAAAGAGGTATTAAAGGAACATGGGCCTCATGACTCGAGATGCAGTGACATATGAAGTCTCCCTAGAGAAACTTATCTTTAGGCGGGTGTTAGGAATCTCTTCCCAACATGAGGTTTGGGCAACTTACATTGCCAACAAAGCTCAAGGATGGTTGCAATTTTTTTTCTTTTGAAAATAATGTATAGCTTTGTAAGGTTCTAATAAAAGGACAAACAAAATAAGTCCAAATTTTGTAATCGTCAAAGGGAATGCAAGAAGTCCCAATAAATAGTTGCATCATATAGACTACATATGTCCAAAAGCACCTTGGATATTGCTTCTTGTAATTTTGAGAACTATTTCAAGAAATTTTAATGAGAAGAAGTCTTCAAGGCCATTTTTTGAGGAGGGGTAAATGGTGTTGTGTGATGGAATTTCTACGAACTACTTCCAATGTTAGTATTGTCATCTACACCATTGTAAGGTTATATTGTTCATGTGTTGACTATTATTCTATGAATTTTATGGCTTTGCATTTAAGTTACTTTTATGATATTTATTGTTTTGAGATAGTAGATAGATGGTTGTGAATGACTTGCTACTACAAACTACTATGTTCACATTTATCATTCATATTTATGTGTTTCCAATTTTCTCTAACAACTATATGTTTTGGAAGTGCGAGTAAGAATTTGTAATTAACCTTTTATCTGCTTAATTAGTTTTGCTCCTAGCTCGGATATGTTAGTATAATTTACTTTATGCACTTAGAGTAATCGCATAATACACATTTCATTTTTCATTTCCATCACCAGACACATTCATTTTATAGTAATGGTTTCTGGGCCAGAATCCGAATGGGTCTCCTATTCCAAGTGGTGTGAAGTCTAATTGCAAATTTATGCTGGGGAGTATCCATGTCTGTTGAAGGGCACCTTTCCCACGTCATCAAAACCCATCCACTATTATCTCCAATATTAGAGTTAAATCCTACTGGAATATACTTATTAATGGAAGGTTGTTCAACAATAATACTACCATTATTTTCACGATTTCCTTCAGTCATCTTATCACTTTTAGGGAGCCTCTCATCTAGGGTATATATGAGCATGTCCACCATATTTTATTCCATCTATTCTAGATTTTGATCCATCTTATGTTCCATTTGTTCCATCATTTTATCCATATTATCCATCTCAAATTCTATTTCTATTTCTATTTGTATGTTTACCAAATCAACATTTGTATTTGAGTTATCATTCAATTCGTTAAATGGGTTCTCCCAATTGGATAGCTAGTTAAGTATGGCTTTGCTTTCTTCATGAGTCATGGTTGAGATCTCTAGAGGTTTAATTGCTATATAATTGTTTGCACCACCTTTTTCCATGTGGTATAAGAATAATATTTAGCTATATTTTAGCTTTACCACACTTTTTGAATCACCCCAAATAGATATTCTAGTCAAATTTATGTCAATTGTAAGTTACATACCTTTAAAACCCTGATATGGAGACTGTCTTTTTGGCTAACCTTCCACCTATGGTAACTATAAAATTTCATCCCTATATGAATCTAAATTTTTGTGTTGTATTATCTTGATATGTCTTCTCTACAATGGCACTTGTTTGAGAAAATTCTGAAATGTCAAGAGAAAATTACAGTAACTTTCTCAAAACTTGATGTTTTTGGTCTTTTTAGCAAAGAAAACTTGTATAACATGCCTCGTGTCCAATTTTTTATGATATGATTCTAATATCTATACTTGAAACACTATGTATTTTTTCCTCTTTCCAATGAAACTAGTGGCACTCAATTTGGATATCTCTAGAATCAGATATGATTTTTTTACCCGAAACACCTGTTTGAGACTAGTTTTAGGACTAGTAAAAGAAACCTAACTTCCATAAATTGTAACTTGAAATTATAATGAATTAGAATATAAAACTTTTAACATGGGTACTTATGTATGTCTTGTCAGTGAACTCAAAATTTCATGGTTTGAAACATCCCCATTTTGTTTTATAGTGAAAATGGTAGGATGACTCGTTTTGAAGGACTCAACTAAGGATTGTATGCTCTGAAACCAAATGTTATGATCCAAATTCCCCAAACATCATAAAATTATAAAGAAGAAATAACTTCACACATTTATAATGATAAAGAGTCAATGAATAAGAAATCACTTCAAGGGGGAACCTCCCTTTATAATATATCCAATGCATAATTCCTATATAAATGAATCTCCTTTATAAATTATAAATAGGAGTAAAATGAGCATGATGTAAGCTACCACTAATCCGACCTAACCATAATAATATATTGATAATGAGTGAGGGTTAGGGCCTTAACATCTACCCTAACCTATACAAGATATAAACCATTAGGTAAAATATATTCCAGTGCAACCACCCAAGTGTCCCAACAATGCATGTATTTTTTGCTTGTGTTTGATTGTGAACCAAAAAAAGCACACAATTAGATCTATCCATAAGTAGGATGCAACTTCAATCATTATGTTCATGGATAACAACACTAAAAATTGATGTCTTTGCAGGTCTACCCTTTTGCAAACATAATTCATGCAAACTTGAATATGACACTCATATCCTTTAGTGCCAATGTAATGGAGGGGAAGAAGATTGGATACAACAACAAAATCATAAGGTGAAATCATGGTTACTTCAAGAGTCTTTAGTTGAGTATCACCAATTATATTTTACCAATCTCATTGGTTGACCAAGAAGAATACAATTGTTGATAAATTCAAGACTCTTTATATAACTCAAAACTCAACAACTGATATTCATATCTTATTGAAACATTTACTTGTAAACAAATAAGAAAACACCACAAAAATTCTAGCATCATGCCAAATATAACATAAATATTAGTCAGATGTGACTAAGGTTATTCAACATGCTAAACATTCAAACAATGAACTTATTTATATATATACTTAATCTACTCTAACCTATAAAAGTTACAAACCATTAAGTAAAGTCAAAATTTCAGTGCAACCACCTAAGTGTCCCAACAATGCATGGATTATTCCCTTGTGTTTGATTATGAACCAAAACAATGACATAATCAGATCCATCCACAAGTACATTGCAACTTTAATAATTATGTTCATGGATAACAACACTAAAGCTCAATGTCTTTGCACATTGCACTTCTACAAATATAATTCATCCAAGCTTGAATAGGATCCTCATACCCTTTAGCACCAAAGCAATGGAGGGGAATAAAATTGGATAATAACAACATAATCATCAAGTGAAATCATGGTTACCAAGAGTCTTTAGTGAATTCTCACCAATGAGAGTGGTGAATATCCCCTCTTTGATTGGACAAGTTATATTGCACCCATGCAAGGCTAGAAAAAATATTGGGATCATGCAATAAAATAGGATTTAATCTATGTTTCTTTTTTTCATAGCCTTGAGCATCAATATAACATGTACAATAAACATACAATTGTTCATCTCTAACAAGCTAACAAGGTTGTTCACTCATAGTCATGGTTTTCATAGTAGTTTCCTTTTTTGCTTACCTCTCATGGTTATGCTTTATGTTATGATTTTCATTTAAATCAACTAGCAATTGATGTTGCATCCTTTGTCCTACCTCTTCCCTTTCACAAATTATACTTTCATGCATACAAAATTTACAAGGAAGGAGTAAGATGCATTATAATTACTATTAAGACAATGAGATTTGTCAAACACATTTTTGTACTACAGACACACATTAAAATCATATTCATAATTGAATGTAGAAGATGTAGAACTTACCCAATTAGTATGTCTTTCATGCTGAGTAAAGTTGTGATGGTTGAGTTCTTGATTCTCCCCTTCTTGGACCATAGGAAAGTCGTGATATAGTTTGATGGAACTTGCTTCAACTTTGGTTATGTTTAGCTACAATCATCATCGTTTGTGTCATAAATGGGTTCAACATCATAGTACACAAATGCAAGTTTCATTTCTACGATAATAAAGATGAACTCAATAGAATTATATGAATCATGGAAGTCTTCTTGATTGTATCTGAAGTTACTTGATGACTTAGTGTCTGCAAATTCCTCGTCTTCAAATTCATAATTTTTCTTTCTCAATGCTAAACACATAGTTAAATCATTGAGGGTTATATTATGTAAAAACTTTGTTGTCGTGGCCTAAACCATAACCATATTCCATTGGTTTTTCAAGGTCAAAATCATAGGTGGTTCAATTGTTGTAGCTATTAATCTCTTTAACATGTGACATTGAGTTTTTATCTTCCCCATACTTATCTATTATTGTATCACAAAAGGTATTTGAAACATGTAAAAGATTCCCACAGGTTGGTTCATAGTCATCACATTCTTCATCATATGAGGCAATAGAAACACGTGGTTTATTACTATCAAACATAGAAATTTAACATATCCATTGTTCCTCCACGACATCACTTGATCGGACATTACATCTAGAAAACCTAGGAGAAATTGAAGACATTGTGCCATTATCTTCCAACTCATGATCAACAATACATATGAGAATATTGACATCATTGGAAATCACCGTAAAATATGAGAGGTATTTATTGCAAGCAACATGATGGATCTTATGGATAAGGAGTGAATTTGGCATCAAAAACATATTTAGGACACATTTTCTCTTCATCAATGTTTACCCTAAAATTCTTGAATACTATTATAAAATCATCAAATTAAACCACACTCAAGTACTAGGAAACATCTCCATATACCATTCATGAGCATCATCCTCTAAGCTCATCATAAATATATTAATTAAGACATCCTCATGGAGAATATCAAGTTTTTTAGTGAATTGAGTGAAGGATCTATAGTGTAACCTAGATGATTCACTAAAAAGATTAAATTTGTGTATATAATTCCTCCATTTATCTCTATTAAAGAGGGGATTTGGATACCCTTGAATTCTTGTATGGTCCAAGAGTTCTTGGAATGACAATGTGTTTCCAAATAACTTGATTTTCAAGTGGTGGTGCTAGGATGAATATTAAACTTTTATTGTATGCTATCCTAATCTCTATGCCATTTTCAAATGCAACAATCTTATTCTTTCATAGAGAAGATGAATTTTACCCTCAATGGAGTCACTAAGTGAGATTTATTTTCCTTTAACACTACTTCCTATTATCACCAAACTACAAACATTAGGGTATTGTGTTCAACAAGAACATGGCTTTGTTCCTTGGTGGAGTCTCAAAATGAGGGGTGAATGTAGAAATTTTAATACAAATTAGGTATTTCCTAGATTCTCCTGATCTAACAATTATATGCCACTGTTAAATACAAAATCGCTTCTACAAATATTCTTTCGGAATTTAAAACATGATCGCCAATTGCAATATCAAGAAGAAAGATCAATCACACATAACACATATGTTTTTACCGAGAAAGCATACAGCTAAAAACCTCACTATCATATATTATGTATATATCATGGATCATGAAACAATCTCATACAAAACTCTAATCCAAGAGCTCTCGGTACAATATACAATCGTCTCACACTATCATACAAAAATTGACAAATTCATGTGCCAATTTACTGCTTCCAGACAACCTGCCTCCTCTGCGCAATCCCTGCTGATGGAAATCCCTGCAATGAATGAATCCCTCTTGCCTAGGTTGCGCAATCCTCATGGGCACATCCATTGTGTGTGTGGTTGCATGAGTGCACTCACTAATGTCACAAATGATAGTCAAATTGTCCCTTTCACCTATTATCTCAATTGGGTCTCCACTGGATCTGACATGCATGTAGTTAACAGTGGTAAATCTTCAATTGCATGTGAGATCACTGATTATGAATTAATTAATAATTAATTCAATGATCTCTCACTAGTGTAAGTTCAGTTACAACTAGTACAACTAAGATTAACTCACTTAACCGAGTTAAACTACTTTACAACTCACATAACTACACATCCAACTCTGTTACAACTTTGAATCACTCAGTTACAACTAATTCGACTTGCATGTCCCACCAATCAACCTTTGAACTCGAATTTATTATAGCTAACTTATTTTCCACTTCAGTTAACTATTTCCAAGTGCTCATTAAGAATAGACTAATATTTATTGTCCAACTATTATTAAGGGATAATAATAGTCGACATACATCTATAAATAGAATTCACTCACCATCTATAAATAGACATAATCTATAAATATAATTTTCTCATCATCTAAAAATAGACTTCCACTTAAAAATAGTCTGAGGCTCCATCCTAGTGTAGGTGCATAATTTTCACTAGGATCTTCTTGTTGAATCTCAACACTCCCTCTCAACAAGAAAGGGATTATCCTTCACCCCGATCCTGTCTTTATGGTATTTGAATTTTCTCCTGGTGAGCACCTTCTTCAGAATGTTTGCATCTTGATCTTCCGTAGGAATGTACTGAAGCAACATGATATTCCGTTGCACACAATCTCTGATATGATGATACCGGATATCTATATGCTTAGATCTATCATGAAACATAGGATTAATCGAGAGTTTAATGAAACTCTAATTATCACAATGAATCATTGTCGGATCTAAATGAGAACCAAACAAACCAACCAAGATCTTTCTCATCCAGATAACCTCACATATAGCTTGACTCGCTGCCATGTATTATGCTTCCACTGAACTGAGTGCCACAGATCTTTGCTTCCTGTTGTACCAAGAAATAGTTGTAGATCTGATATTAAAGATCCCCCCTGATGTGTTCTTTCTGTCCATTGGGCTGCCCACCCAATCTACATTCGTGAAGCCATGCAACTTCACCTCATTCATTTTTCTGTACCATAAGCCATACTCAGATGTTCCCCTTAGGTATCTTAGGACATGCTTACCTACCTTCCAAAAGATCTTGGTAGGCTTAACCATCACTTGACTCAGTTGGTTAACCGCATAGAAAATGTGTGGTCTCGTGTTTACTAGATACATTAGCGAACCCACTAACTATTGATAGACAGTAGCATCCACTACCTCTCCAGAAGTAGCATCCTCTTTCCTCCAGTTTCCTGGAACAGGAGTATACATGGGTTTATAGCTTTCCATGTGAAACTTACCCAGTATCTCCCTTGCATACTTACCTTGAGACAAAAAAAGTTCACCATCTCGCTGCCATATTTCCAATCCAAGGAAATAATGAAGGAGGCCCATATCCTTCATCCCGAGCTCCTTTGCAAGGTCCTCCTTACATGAGTGTATCAGTGGCTCATCACCATTTAGTATTAAATCATCAACATGAAGAACAATGATTAAAATCTTACACTTGTAGATCCATCTCAAACCTACCACTGATTTTTCGACCGGTCTTGGGACAATTTCCCATGCACTATTTTTGACAATGGAGTCATTCCCCTCCACCATTACATCAACACAAGTGGGATCTTGCACTGCTTCCTGAAAGGAAGATGGTTCAATCACAATACATTTTCTCATGAGATCCGTGTATCCAGTAAATCGATCAGGAGACTGGCTCTATCTTCGCTGTGAAGTAGGGGTTCCTACATTCTGTGCAGCATCTAGTCTCAATCTATCAGCTTCCGTGGTGTGCTTTCTGACATTTTTGATGGATGGATTTGCATGAGTGGCTTCCTCCACTCCATGAACCTCCTCATGTGGTTGATCCACATCTTGAGACTCATCTTTGGGAACCAGCAGTTCCTCCTCTGCATGCAAGTCTAGCTCCCTCTCAAGTGACAACCACATGGCTTTCCCCTCATCAAATTTTATATCCTGTTGCATAATAGTCATCTTACTGTTAGGAAAATACACATGATAATTATGGGATGTTTCTGTGTACCCCACAAATATCCCAACTTCAGCAGTCGGCTCCAGCTTCTTTCTAGCGAGCGTTCTTGGTCACATGCACATAAACAGATGAGCCAAAAATCTTAAAATGAGAAACATCAGGTTTCTTACCAGTGAAAGCTTCTTTAGGTGTACTCATGCCAAGTACTCTATGAGCACAACAATTTTGCACATAAACCGCAGTGTTGCATGCTTCCACCCACAAGTGCATTGGTAGGCCTTGATCATGCAACATCGCTCGTGTTGCACCCACGATTGTTATGTTCTTCCTCTTTGCGACCCCATTTTGTTGTGGGTTATGAGGCGCTATGACTTCTCTTTGAATTCCTTATTTGCTGCAGAAGTCTTTGAATTTGTTAGAGACGTATTCTCCACCATTATCGCTCCTCAGAGCCTTCACTTGCTTCACCGACTCTTTCTCCACCAATGCTTTAAAATCACAGAACTTTGAGAACGTTTGATCCTTCTTCTACATGAAGAATATCCAACATTGACGAGAAAAGTCATCAACAAAAATAACATAATACTTATGTTTTGTTGTTGAAGCAACCGAGAATGGTCCACACATGTCTGTGTGAATTCTCTCCGTGATCACCGAAGCATGGTTCTCCTTTTCATGAAAGGTGGACTTTACATACTTCCCCATGGTGCAACCCTTGCACTGATCTAACTGAGCAAGTGTTCCCATTGGAAGTCCAGTAGATATTTGTTTCTTATTTTCAAGGCTCCATGATGAAGAATCACATGTGCCATAATTCGCCCTCATCCCGGCTCACAACTTTTTCTTCCTTGCCCATCATGGCAACGCAACCATCTACCTCCAGTGTGTAGAGATTCTTAACTTGAATCCCTATCTTCTTGACTTGACCTGTTGTTTTATGTCGCAGGAAGGCTTTTCCATCGCTGAAAACAACATCATAGCCTCTGTCCTCCAACATTGCGACGGAGACCAAGTTTTTCTTCAAACCTGGAAAATGCATAACATCTTTCAATTGAAATGGTTTACCTGAGTCCCTCTGAAAGGTAATGGTACCAATGCCAGTCACACTATATCGTCCATCGTCGCCCATCTCTATATGCATTTTGAGATATCTCTCCTCCAAGTCACTGAAAATCTCCCTATCTCCCGTCATGTGGAAGGAAGCCCCACTATCCAAATACCACATCGATCCCAATGAAATTGACACCATGCATGCGATCAAGGAGAAGTCAAGTTCAAATTGTGAGACAAGGGCCTCACCAGCTGCAGCTCCAATAGCCTTCTTTTTCTTCTTCTTCTGCAGACAATTGGTAGCAAGATGCCCATGTTCGTGACAGTGAAAACACTTCACTTTGGACAAATCCATATTCTTTCCTTTAGACTCGGATTTTGAATGGAATTTCTTCCCCTTCCCTTTCCTTGCCTTGGAAGCCAAAGCACAATCCTCTTCATCATCATGCTTTAATGAAGAGCCATCTCTGGTGTTCTTCCTGAACTCCTCCTGCACCAAATCTAACCATAGTCATTCCCAATCTGACAATTTTTCCCTTCCATTGACAGAGTCTTGATAACTGTGCCAATTTTTTGGGAAGTCCTAGGAGAGCCAAGCTCACCAAATCATCATCAATGAATATTATTCCCACACCCCCCGGCTCATCCCGACATTGGAAAAACTTCGTGAGATTTTTTGGAATGGAGTCTCCCTTCTCCATCTTGATCTTGTTGAGTTTATCTTTGAGCGCCAATTTCCTATGGTCGCTGATGTTTTGGAATAGATCCGTCAAAGTCTTCCACATTGCATATGGTGTGGCTTTCCCATGGAGGTTTGAGACAATGTGGTCTCTACTCCCTCCAACAGGATCCTCCTCACCTTTTCCACTTTCTTTTGCCATGCATCAAGATTTGCAACATCTGCAACATCTGGCTTAGGAACATCCTTTTCAATGAATTCCTTCAAACCATTGTCTTCGAGTACTACCTCCATCCTATCCTTCCAAGAAATGTAGTTCGAGTTTCCCTCGAGTGCATACTCTAACCTCAAACCATTGAAATCCATTTCGATCTTGAATCAGTTGTAGCACCAAGAAAGTCTTTCTGCAAATTCGAATTATATCCAATCACAAACTCAGCTTCTGCAATTTCCTGAGCTCTGATGCCATGTAGAAATTTTAAAACAAATTATATATTGCCTGGATTCTCCTGATATAACAATTATATGCCACTGTTAAATACAGAATCACTTCTACAAATATTCTTACGGAATTTAAAACACGATCGCTAATTGCAATATCAAGAAGAAAGATCAATCACACATAACACAGATGTTTTTACTGGGAAAGAATAAATCTAAAAACCCCACTATCATATATTATGTATATATCATGGATCATGAAACAATCTCATACAAAACTCTAATCCAAGAGCTCTAAACACAATATACAATCGTCTCACACTGTCATACAAAAATTGACAAATTCATGTGCCAATTTACTGCTTCCATACAGCCTGCCTCCTCTGCGCAATCCCTGTTGATGGAAATCCCTGCAATGAATGAATCCCTCTTGCCTAGGTTGCGCAATCCTCATGGGTACATCCACTGTGTGTGTGGTTGCATGAGTGCACTCACTAATGTCACAATTGATAGTCAAACTGTCCCTTTCACCTGTTATCTCAACTGGGTCTCCACTAGATCTGACATGCATGTAGTTAACAGTGGTAAATCTTCAGTTGCATGTGAGATCACTGATTGTGAATTAATTAATAATTAATTCATTGATCTCTCACTAGTATAAGTTCAGTTACAACTAGTACAACTGATCTTAACTCACTTAACTGAGTTAAACTACTTTACAACTCACATATCTACACATCCAACTCTGTTACAACTTTGAATCACTTAGTTACAACTAATTCGACTTGCATGTCCCACCAATCAACCTTTGAACTCGATTTTCCTATAGCTAACTGATTTTACACTTCAGTTAACTATTTCCAAATGCTCATTGAGAATAGACTAATATTTATTGTCCAACTATTATTAAGGGATAATAATAGTCGACATACATCTATAAATAGAATTCGCTCACCATCTATAAATAGACATCATCTATAAATAGAATTTGATCATCATCTAAAAATAGACTTCCACCTAAAAATAGCCTGAGGCTCCATCCTAGTGTAGGTGCATAATTTTCACTAGGATCTTCTTGTTGAATCTCAACAGTGAAATGTTCAATGGGATCATACTTATCAAAATGTTGTAGTGGAACTACTTACCTTATGAATTGGGTTGTCCCCAACAATGACACGGTTTTTTTGTCTCCGTAACTTGCTCTTCGATGATGCCAATTCCTAACACTGGTGGGAGAAACCCTATGAAAACTCTAGATGTAATACTCACTATAACCTTGACAATCACCTTTCTCACTCCACAACTACTATTTTTCCAACTTTAGGGGCTTATCCTTGATTTTAATTTATATATATTCAATAAAGCACTTGTACTCTAGATTTAACAATTAAACTCAAGATAATAATTAGTAATGAAATGGAAATGGTTGAATTTCTCATGAGTGATGTCTATCAAATGGGTAATGGGTTCATTCATTCACAAATAGGGTCTTGACTTTAGATGGGAGAAGAAATTTTATAGGGCAAGGAATTTTCCATGAATCTGTTCAAGCAATTATGGTAGACAACATATCAAATATTGGATAAAAAAATCTATTTATAAGTGTATAGATTTTCATACATCATCATGCAATGACCAACATAAGCAAGTAAATATATGAATCAAGAAATTGTTCCTCAAATATGTAGATTTGATAATAATGATTCAAAAAAACAACAAAACTCAATTCATTCTATTTACAATGAGAAATGACAGTTTGTCAAAGGTCACTTCTCTCATTCATGTCAAGCTTATAGATATATGGTGTAATGCCCTAGAGGGCTTAATAGCTATAGTAAATTTGTAATTCTATTTTACATGGCAGAGAACTTCTATTTTTGGTTATTTTTGGTCATGTTTGCAAGAAAAAATGTAAAATTCTCCTTGACTTTTCTCTTTGCATACATTATTACATGATTAAACAATCAAATCTAAGTAGCCACCTAGCATACATATAAATATCATAACTTGAATTTAGAGTAACACAACAATAATTGTGGATTACCTCTCAAAGAAGAAGGTTGTCCCTTTAGCTTGCATGTTGATGTTCTTCCTAAAGCTGAATCCTCCCAGCCATCTAGGAATAAAGCCTCTCTAGCTTCCTATCTCCAGGAAATTAGATTTCCTGGCCTCGGAGCCCAAAATCCCAACAACACCACTCCACTAGTAAAAACTCACAAAGAAATTTTGCATCCTTCCTCCTCTCCAAAATTTTGTTGCCTTTCCCCCTTCCTCTAGTTTCTCCTTCTCCACCAAATAAAATAATTTTCACCCTTCTCCCAGTCCAACCCCCTCTTCCTTATCCTTCTCTCTCGAATCGTTCCCCTCATTAATTTCCCATATGCCTTATCTTTTGTCTTTGATTCTTTACCTACCTTTTATAAAATAAAATAATCCCCTCCCTTTTTTTGGTTACATTACTTAATTCACAATAATAAATAAATAAAATGATAAAATCTAATTATTTCAATAATTAATTTACATAGATAGATTGATGATTAAATAAATTTACTTTCAGTACATTAATGACTTGATTTCCTTAATTAATTATGATTATTAATTAATCTAATTGGGTTGTTACATAAACTTACCCTTCAAGAAAATTTGTCCCGGAGTTACAATAATTTACAAACAAGGGTAATAATGTGTGATTCATACATCCAAATCCAATAAGAAACATCATTAATTTAAAACACTCATACATACTAGTGTACATGCGCAAGGCATGTATGCGTAGCTACACATATAGAACTCGGGTGAGTACTAATGGTAATAATTAGCATATCTAATGCAATTCTTGTATGTTTCCAATCCAATCACCAATGCAATTAATCTTGATAAGAATAAATCAATCATTTACAATATTAGCATAATGCTTCAATTATAATAATTTAGTACAAGTACCATTTATCTAGATAATTGTAATTTAGTTAATTTTATTTTTTTTTTAAATCAAGAGAAAATCAAGCAGTTCTGCTATAAGATTAAAACTCCACACACTCTCAACTACATCTAATCATCCTGCCTCCCTAACCTACTTCCATATTCCATCCCTATCCTTCCTTTGATGGACTATCCTGGAGTGTCAACTATATTGACCTAACTCTAGATAGAACACATATGCGGAAGTGTCAACAACCTTGACCAAGCTTCCCCAGCAGGCAACTAGAAATCATCATCACACGTCTAGGGGAGAATGATCTAACCTATCCTTCCATGACTCCAGGTTTTAGAGGATACACAGTGGGAAATGCATCCACCCTTCCTGATAAAACTAGGGTCAACACCCTATCATGGACCATATAGTGTCACTGTGTTGTTGGGATTTTGTCATTGTATATTTAGTTTTCAGGCAGTCTCTCTACCTTAAAAACCTACATTTTCCCACAAATTATAGAAAATCATTTTAATCAACATAAATTAACATGCAAAGATCCATACCATATTGTTTCTCGGTCGATGTTCATGACATCAACCATTTATTGCTATCATCCCTTGGTTATTTCATAGCCCTTTAATCTGCAGGTTCGTTATACAACATACTCATGCATATCCATACAATATTAACATGTAATTGCATTCAACCATATCATTAACTTGATATCCACATACCAATATCCTTCAAATTCAATATATTTTTTTAAACTATAAATAGGTTGCATAATATCCATCATAAATCACACAATGATAAACATTCATAGTATTCACATTCACATAGGTTCATATGTCTGAAATTTAAAGTGTCAAGTAATCACTTTTTCCTTTTCCCAAACCCAATGGTACTCTTATTAGGCCTGATATGAATGAAAACATGATCTCCAACTTTATAACTTTGATTGGTCCTATGTGCATCAACATAACTTTTATGTATATCATGTGCCTCCTTTAATCATTGTCTAATTTGAATCACTTGTTCCTCCATCTCTTAAATCAGTTGTGTCCCTACTGTCACTCGGTCTTCTAACCTTTCCCAAATCAATGGTGTCCTGCATGTCCTTCCATACAAAGATTTGAAGGGAGGAATTCCAATGGATCAGCAGTGAAAATTGTTATTGTAGGAAAACTCTACCAAAGGTAGGTAATTCTCCCAATGGGTTTGATTATCCATAACATGCATCCTAATCATGTCTTCCAAAACCCGATTTACTCTCTCAATTTTCCCATTCGTTTCAGGATGATATGTTGTGATCAAGATCAACTGAGTCCCCAACGACTGCAAACTTGTCCAAAACCTAGAGGTAAACCGAGAGTCCCTATCTGAAATGATCTTCTTGGGTAACCCATGTAGATGGATAACTTCACTTATAAAAACATGTGCCATATCAGTGACATCATAAGTGTTTATAATTGGAATAAAATGAGCACTCTTGGTCAACTTATAAACTATCACAAGAATGGCATTGCGTCTTTGCAATGTGAGTGGAAATCCCACAACAAAATCCATATAAATGACTTCCCATTTGGACATAGGAACATCATGCGGTTGTAGGAGACCTGTCGGGTGGTGATGATCAACCTTCACTTGCTGAAACTCAAGGCACTTGGTGATGAAATGGACTACATCACACTTCATTCCTACCCAAAATAAAAGCTTCTTCATGTCTTCATACATTTTCTTCACACTTGGATGCGCATAGTAAAGTGCTCTATGGGAGTCCTTGAGTATAATGTTTCGAATATCCCCACTCTCTGGGATGTGCATACTTACCTGATATCTTAACAATCCATCTGCTTCAAGGATATACCCTTCATACTTTGGCTCTAACTACCTCCCACTATGGAGGGATGAAGTAACCTTTAAATACCAACTATCTCCAAAAAGTTGCCCCGACATTCGCTCCCTCGGATTAACTTTTAAGAGCACAAAGGAGAAGATACATGGTCTCCTGCTCAAGGCATATGTGACCACATTCTCCTTTCCCTTCATGTATGAAATTCCAAAATAATACTCACTCATAAACTCACTCCATTGCATCTGTCTGGCATTGATATCCCTTTGAGTGAAGAGATGCTTTAAGATTTCATGGTCTGTTTTGGGCTCAAATCTTCGGCCCACAAGATAATGCCTCCAAAGTTTCAGAGCTAGCACTAAAACTGCCAACTCTAAATCATGAGTAGTATATAACTCCTCATGTTGCTTCAAATTTATTGACGCATACGCTATCACTCCCCATTTTCCATTAGCACGGCCCCTAATCCTTTCTTTGAGGTATTTGTGCAGACCATGAAGTCTTTTTCCATATCCAACACTTGTAGAATTGATGCACTAGTTAGTAACTTCTTAAGCTCAATAAACACAATATTGCACTCATCTGTCCACTCATACCTAACCCCCTTGCGCTGCAAGGTGGTGATTGTTTTTTCAACTTTGGGAATCCTTCCACAAACCTTCGATAATAAAAAACTAGCCCCATAAATCTTCTCACCTCATGAGCATTCCTTAACACTGGCCAATCTATTATGGCCTACACCTTTTCCAGGTCCACCGAAATTCCTTCACCCGAAATGATATGACCTAAATATTGAATCTCTTTTTGGAAGAAACAACACTTTGACAACTTACCATACAACTTGTTCTCTCTAAGGCATGACAACACCATTTGCAAGTGTTCCTCATGTTCTCTTTCATTCTTGAAATAAATGAGGATATCATCAAGAAAGACTTTTACAAAGCGGTCTAAGTACCTTAGGAATACACCGTTCATGAGGCTCATGAATATTGTTGGTGCATTGGTCAAACCAAAAGGTACTACAATAAACTCATAATGCCTGAACCGAGTTCGAAAGGCAATTTTAGGAATATCTCCTTCCTTAATCCTTAATTGATGATACCCTAATCACAAATCATTTTTTGAGAAAATTGTTGCTCCCTTGATCTGATCAAAGAGATCATCTATCTATGGTATTGGGTACCCATTCTTCATTGTAGCACGATTCAAGTCCCTGTAATCTATACACATTCCTAAGGAACCATCCTTCTTTTTGACAAATATTACTCATGCACCCCAAGGTGAAACACTGGGTCTTATCATCCCTAAGTCAATTAGTTCCTTCAACTACATCTGCAACTTACAAAGTTTTGGAGCCGTCATCCTATATGGTGTCTTGGAAATCAGCTTTGTACCAGGCTTTATCTTGATGGTAAGATCAAGCTCCCTCTTAGGAGGTAACCCTAGAAACTCTTTGGAAAAAACATCCTTAAATTTCGACAAAATTGGATATTGATCCATAGAGGGTCCTTTCCCCTCATTGAATGCTTCCAGTACATATAATCGATAACCTTGCCTCATGCAATTTTTAACCTTCATTGTCAAGATAAAGTGTAGAGACACCTTCCTGTGTATACCATGGATCTCTACCAACCTTCCTTCATCAACAACACAAAGAACCCTCTTCGAAAACAATCTACCATATCTCAATGGGCTTCTAACCAGTCCATCCCAATGATTAATCATAAGTTCTTAGGAAAATTACGTACACCTTCAACCTAGTAGTACACACTCCCAAGTCTACAAGACAATTATCGATGCTAGGTCGTACCACTTGTTTTTCCCCCGAAGCCATCTCGACTTGTTTAAATTCTTTGTGTTTGTAGGCTACCAATCCACACTTTTCTAATGCACAAGGTGAAATGAAACTATCAATAGCACTAGGATCAAATTAAATTTTAACATTGAAATATTTAGCGTACCTGATGACTCCACCACCGTGGATTGATGCTCTACCTAGCGATTATTAATTGTTGCATAAATCTAGTGGCTACTACTCGGTCTTCCCATCGGGGCCTTTCCTTCTCTATGTACAAAGCCTAATTGTGACTCTGGACAGTCACACTAGTAACGGGGTCCTCCACACCCCCAACAAGTAGCACAAGATGGAACCTTCACACTGCCCTGTGAAGGCCTCTGAATTGATTTCCTTCCCGTAGAGCCCCTTCCTCTACTAGATGCTCCCCGAGAAGGTCGTGGAACTACTTGCATCGTTGGTGATGAGTGGGATGTTTTACGTGTTGTCATTGAAATACATGCTACAACTATTTTAGGTGTGGCTCTATTCCCATAAGGAGGTGGCCTATAGATTTCTCCCCAAGAGAAGGTCCCAAGGGCCTTCCCCACAAATCCAGGAGGTTGTGGAATAATTGATCTCATACCTTTGTTTAAGATCATATGCTCTTCGGCGTAATGAGCACTTTCAACTGCTTCAACCATTGGTGATGGTTTCCACATCCACATCATGGCCCTTATCTTAGGGTTTGACCCGTACACCAAATTTTATGATTGCCACTTATCGATATCCATGTAGGAGACATACTTCACTAACTCTGTGAACTTGATTTTGTACTCTTCCACAGTTCTATTTCCATGAACTAGAGCATGAAATGCTCCTACCTGTTATTCCTCATAGTAAGCAAGAAAATATTTCCTCTGGAACATATCTTCAAAAATATCCCACAAGACGGTGTCTAGGGTAAGGTGCAACTACTACTCCAAACTACCCCACCAGTTCAAGGCATTGTCCCTTAATTCAAAGATCATTATATTTGCTTTTGACATGGAAGCATAGTCTCTCAAGGAAAAACATCTTGTCATTCCTTCCAACCATGTTTTTGCGCATTCACTTGCACGTCCCCCAAATAAATCTGGGAGTTTGTTTTTCTGTTGTTCTCTAGTGATGTCCCCTAGTGGAGGCCTTTTTTCTTAGTCCCTCGATGCTTCTGGGTTACCCACTCTAGATGGTGGGGGTTCCACTTCCACATCTGTTGATTGGTGTCCCTTTAATGTCTCATTAATAGCTTCTAAGGAGCACAAAATGAGAGCTAATTCAGGCAATGGTAGTGGCAGCACTGACATCGGTGCTCCTTGAAATGATGCTCCCCGACCTCTATTTCCCCAATTCCAAACCATTTTGAACAACTAAATCTACATCCAACCAGATGCTTATTAGAAAAGGGTTAAGGTGTTCAACATTTTACTCAAACTTATACTTGAAAACATAGTGTGATGTCCCCATCCGCTTAATAGTCACAAGGGGAGAATTCTGCTAGCCTAATTAAGTTCCCATGGGATAAGGTGGAAAAGTGAACTAGAGGACATATTTCGCCTAGGATAACTTTATAAATTAAAAGTGGGAAAGAGGGGACAAGGGTCCTAGGCTAATTAAAAAGTCACTTTAAAATTATAAAGTGAGAAACCCACTAAAGTGGCTTTTATGTCATTTAAATAATTAAGGAGCGAGAAAAAGGCTCAAGTGAAGATAAAAGGAAAAAGGAGGAATTTTCCTCTCACTCTTGTCATTGTCATTTGAGAAAAAGATTTCTGAGAGCTCTTGAGAAAGAGTCTAGGGTTTTGGAGAAACCCTTATTACTTCTAGTTTCGGTGTTGAAACTATATACCCTAATCAGTTCAGGGAGAGATCATCACAGGTTTCTCATTGTGCTTAATTCAAGGTGTCTTTCCATCTAGAAAATATGAGTTGGAAGTGAGGAGGTTGTTCTTTCTTTAGAGTTCAAGTTTTCCTTTAGTTGGGGCGCATTTCTGAGAGGTTGGGCGCATGTTATAGCTGGAGATAGAGTATAAGACAATTTTTTTCTTGTTGGCAACCATCCTTCTGCAAGGGCGCACTACAGATTTACTGGACGAATCATTCCA
>JZKD02S2076575.1:8872-26361 GCA_000966675.3 Picea glauca | reverse complement strand
TGTTCATTGCTTATTTACTCTGTAGTTATTGGATGATAATGCTTCATTGATATAACACTTGGATTATATGGTTAAAAATGATTAAATTTATCTATTACTGATTCACCCCCCCTCTCAGTAATCCAACAATATTATCCTGGTACTTTTGAAGCTTATCATCCACTTCCACTCTGTTCTGCTGCAATTCGATGATTTGATTCATTCTTCTCATAAAGTCGTTTGGCTCTTCATTTGCATCCAGCTAGAGTTTCATCATAGTAAGAGCATGATTGATAGGAAGGATAACGTCAGTACCATAAACCAATTGGAAAGTTGACATACCTATATATTTCTTGGTGCCAATTCGGTTTTCCCATAAGGTGTACTTTAAGTGGATATGCCAAGATTTTTTTTATTTTCTGTCAATTTTTTATTTTATTATAGTCATCAAGATCTTTTTGAATGATTTGACTAACCCATTTCCCTAAGGATAATAAGCTGTAGAATGACCTAAAACAATATTGTATTTCTGACAGAAATTGATCATTTCCATAGATTTAAAAGCCTAAGCGCTATCAGTGACTATTTTTCGAGGACAACCAAATCTTTCTAGGATGTTTTCTTCCAAAAAGATTATTACTACCAAATCTGTAGCATTCTGAGTTAGAATGGCTTCAACCCATTTCAAAAAGTAATCGGTAGCTACTAGCGATTAGAATCCATCTATGTTGATCACTTGATTGAGGATGGATTTATCTGATGAAGTCTAGGCCCCATTGTTGGAAAGGAGCTTCAACTTTTACTAGAATTAAAGGTAAGGCATGGAGATTTTGCTTACGAGCGAATAGTTGGCATGAATTTCAAGCTCTGATTCTTGCATTCACATCAGTAAATAACTTTGGACAATAATATCCCGCCCTTAAATTATTGTAAGACGTCACTCTCCAGGCATTATTTCCTTCACATACTCCTTCATGAAATTCATCAATGACACCTTCTGTTTTAGATTCTGTCAGGCAATATAACAAGAAACCCAGAGGGTCTTTCCAGTACACCTTGCCACCAACAATTCAATACTTAATTGCATGTAGTTTTAAAGTTCTTTCTTTAGAAGGAGTCACGCCATTTGGACATTGAAGAGTAAGGAGGTATGTAACAATATCACAGTACTAGGTAGAGGAAGAAAACTTATCTTCAATCTGAATCATAGGTGCTTGATCGTCAATTTCCTCTATATCCAGGAGAGAATCATGTGATTCAAAGTTATTTATTCCAAGTTCTCTGAAATTTTATTAAGCTAACAACCTTGCCATACCTTGGCCTTTCACTAGCTTGGTTGGTATCACTTCTAAATCAAACTCTTGAATTTTAGCCAACCATCTACCTCTCCTTCCGTCACTATCTGGATGAACCAAGATTTCTTTAAATGCATTTGTTGGCGCATAAGAAATTATTTTGGAGTGTAACACATATGTTCTGAACGCCTTGAGAGCCTTCACCATTGCATAATCTTGTTGTTCAAGTATATCATATCTTAGCTCTGCATCCCTGAGGCTTTTGCTGAAAAAGGCTATTGGTTGTTTGAATCCTTCTTTGTTCTTTTGAAGGAGCACTGCTACAAAAGTATGCTCAAAAGTGAAAGAGAAGATTAAGAATTCCTTTGTATAGTCCGGACTTGCCAATACTGGTGCTTCTCCTATATATTTCTTAACACGCTTGAAAGACGCTTTGGTTTCTGTAGTCCATTTTACTTTGTTGTCCCTTTTTAGCATATCTGTAATCAATTTGATTATTTCAGAAAAGTTGGGAATAAATATTCTCGAAAAATTGATCCTACCTCAAAAGGATTGAATCTCTTTTCTATTTCTAGGAATATTAATCAGGTCAATAGCCTCAACTCGCTTAGGATCAATTTTGATTCCATATTTTGAAACTATATGACCTAAAAGTTTACCTTCTTGCATAGCAAAGTGTGACTTTTTAGGGTTAAGAGACAAACCAAATTTTATGCATTTCTCAAAAGTTCATCCGAGTTGCATCAAATGTTCTGCATCAGAATTGGAAAAAACTGTGAGATCGTCTAGATAAATAACAAAAAAATTGTCTCTTTCACCGATGAACGCGGTATACATTGCTCTCTCGAAAGTTGTGCCTGAATTCATCAAACCAAAAGGAATTTTATCATACATAAAGGTTCCCCATGAAGTAGTAAGCACAATCTTTTCTCTATCATCTTCATGAACAACGATCAATCATAGAAATTTTGTTAGCCCCTCTAAAACGTGGTCCATCTTTGGGAGTAGGTAGTTATCTTTAAGAGACGACCGATTTAAGTTCCTAAAATCAATGCAGAGCCTTATTTCACCATTCTTCGTTCTGATAGGGACCAAATTGGCCACCCATTCAGAGTATACGAGGGGAACGATGATTTTTGCATCAAGGAGATTTTTAACCTCCCTTTCTATTACTGGTAGAATAATTGGGTTTATCTGTCTAAGCTTCTTCCTAAAAGGTTTAATACCATGTTTTAAGGGAATCTTGTGTTCAATAAAATAAGTATCATAAGTTTTTAAATCATCATAAGACCATGAAAAAACATCTTTATACTGTCTAAGTAACTTAGCGTATTTACTCTTTATTTGGGCCGGAAGGTATTTTGATATTTTGACCATTTTGGGATCTTCATTAGTTCCTACATTACAGTCTTCAAATTCTGTAGGTTGGGGTCGCAAGGTATACTTTAAAGGTATATCATCCTGGTCAAACAACCTTTCTAAGGTGATCAGGCCTCTGGGAATTTGATTTTTTTTTTATGTAAGAGCATGCAGTGATTTGCAATTTTTTCTTGGAACTTCTCTGGGTTCTCTCCTTCCTGCATAATCCAAACATGATAATTCTGATTTTCTTGATCTATGTGGGTCTCAGAAAACTCATCAACCATTTCCAAGAACTATTTGATTTGTTCGTCATCTTCAAACACTTGTCAGTGATGAACATTGTTTAGAATCGTAGGTCTATGTCTCATTTCGATGTGATATTTCAGTTTCAAAACAATAGGTGGTATAAAAGTCGCAACAACTTTGGCCAAATAATCAACCTGCCGATTTTTCATTCTGGGAATAGAGTGAATATTAAAGGATGAGAACAAATTCTCTATAAGATCCCAGGCACAATTTCTATACGATCTCAATCTCAGATGCTTAGCTTGATATTGATGTTTTATTTGTTTTACAATGAGCTCAACATCACCATAAACTATCAAATGCTCGATTTTTAATTTTCTTGCAACTTCTAATCTTAAGAATAAAGCTTCATATTCACATACATTATTTGTAAAATCGACCTCCCATTATAATCTATAAGAGAAATGAATAACATACTCATCACCTGGTGCCACAAATAAAACTCCAACTCCTTCTCCTTCGTAGGATGAAGCACCATCGAAGAACATTTTCCACATCCCTTCTCTAACATTTATATTTTTCTTTGAAAACTCTATTTTTTTATTTTCTCCTTCTACACATTCTTCAACATCATAATCTATAGATAATATAAAATTTCCTAAGTCCTGATCAACAACATAGACTGGGTAGTTATTGGGGGTTTGAGGGTCAATTACGGTATACGCTAGTCTATTTTCTTTGTACAGTCGAGTAAATTGTCCACCAAAAATCAGAATTGTAGCGTAGGTCATTTCTATCTAAACCGATCCTCCTAACTTGGCGCCCCAAGATTTGGATAGAAGAATACCATACTTGGCAGGAACGTCAACAACAACCACATCCATAAGGATACTTTTCACAGGAACCTGAGCCAGATTTACCACTAAATCTTTAATCATACCCAGGCACTTAACCTTTCTAGAATCAAATGAGTATAAATCTTGATAAGGTCTAATAATTTCAAGGCCCAATTTTTCCATGATAATATTAGGCATCAAGTTATGTGGAGATCTTGAGTCTAACATGCAATTGTGAAGTAAATGATCGTGCACAGTGAATGTAATATAGAACAAAGAAACAAAATCTTTACTGCTTTCAATTTGTGGTCCGAACATAATTGTAGGTTTTTCGTCCTGCAAATTGATAACATCAACTTGACATTCAACATCAGAAAAATTTATTGCTTTAGCGATTTGTTTTTTATAGATCGGGTTCCTAACAAGTTCAACTAGAGGCATTGGAATTTTAATTTTATTAAGTTCATTCTCTAAATTGAAACTCACAATTGGTTTTTAAATTTCCCTGGTCTGAACTTCAACTTTTGCATTTCCCAGCTTCTTAGTTTGCATTGCCTTTGTTTCGACTTGCTTTGTTAGGGTAGCTTGCGTCTCAGTTGATGGTTTTGTAACTGCTGCCTCATTTGCTTTGTTTCGTGATAAAATATTTTTCGGTGGAATACTTGTAGATTTGTTTTCTCTTGGCCTCAAATCATATTTATGTTGAAGCTCTACCATTATTGAGTCAGCGAGACCTTTGTATGTAGAGTCCCCCAGGTTGTTGATATTTTCATCATTATTAAACAAAGATTCTAGGTCTAAGGTTTTCTCATAATATTTCTTGGTTAGGTAAGGCTCAAGATCATCATCTTTGAGGTTGTTTAGATCTTCCTCTAATTCCTCATAATCTTGCACTTCATCTCTCTGCATGAAATTCTCAGTTTTGAATAGAGCTTGAATATTTTGATCCTCACCTTTTATTTGTCTTTGTTGTATCTGAGGATTATGGTTTCTCCTTAATTTATTCCTAACGTATGGATCAGGTTTGGCTTGCTCTATTTCCATCCTGGAATTTTGTTTTGATAAATCTTTAATAATTTTGGCCATATCATCCATTTTTTCCTCTGTGGACTGTCCAGATCCAAAAGGTCCTGCATGTTCTTTAAAACACCTGGGTTCTTTGGCCCCCATCTCAACTTTAGTTTTCAACTTTCTGGAAGCCATCATATTGGACTCAATTTCTATAGAATCATCTGGCATGCCCTCTAAAGTAGTGGATATTCTTTCTCTCAAAAGTAGAATGAAATCAGAATCAAAATCCCCTGCAAAAGTGACCTTTGTAGCCGGTTCAGAAGGTTTAACTTCAACTGGGATTTTGTGATAAAGATTATTAAATATTTGGATAAATTCTAGGACTGATTCCAAATTTTTCTTTCTCAAGGCTCTGAATTCAGTTAAGTAATAAAGGTGATCCTTTTTCTCCCCCCATTGCCTTAGGAAGGAAGTTTCTAGATCGTCATATGATTGTATAGGACCTATTGGAAGTCATATGAACCAAGTTATTAACTGTCCTTCAAAATTATGTACTAAGAGTGTTGTGTAAATGTCCTTGTGCTCAATGCCAACAATATCAACAAATTGATAAAAAAAGGCTATATGTTCAGAATGAGAGAAAAGAGTAAGACTAGGGGCATTATCTTTTTGGGTCCATATGAGAACCTCTTGAAACTTAGACTGGGCTGCACATGCCTCTTTTTTCCTGACATAAATATTTTTTAGAGAAAGGTCTACTGCATGATATCATTTCTGAATAGCATCATCTTTCTGATAGAATTGTTGCTAGACAACTTCTAGCCTCTCATTGACTTCTGATGCTTGTGTTTTGAAGTCTGAAATGTCTATCGTTGTGCCTCTTTAGTCCTTTGCTTGTCTGTGAACTTTGGTACAAAAACTCAAGGTTATCCTGTAACTGCTTAATTTGATGTTGATGACTAGCCCTGATTTGCTCAAAGTCTTGGTTCATCCTACTTATGACAGTTTTCTCTGTACTATTTATCTCATTTTTCAATTGTTCTACCAAGAGGCATTTATGTCGCAGTTGTTGGGTTAATATGTCTATTGACCATTGATTGGCAGTGGAAAAATCCCTAATGAACCTACAACTTCTTTTGCAAAATCAGGACCATCTTGGTCCTTCCCATTATACATCAACATTTTCCTCTTAGTGATTACTCCATCCTTGTGGTGAGATTCTCTTTTCACGATATCCTTTTGTTTCTTGCTGAAAAAGAAATATGAGGGAGGCATATATTTAGGAAATATAGGGGTAACATCACCTACAAAAGTGAGTTTGAAACTAGGATTTATGAAGCTGGTCTGTAAAGGGGTTAATGGTGCAATGAGAGAAGCAATTTCTGTCGAATGTTGTTGTCGTGTTGTATTGGGAGTGCCAACAGAAGTAGCTGGTGTTGAATGAGGAACAACCTGTCCCAGATTCATGAAAGATTCCAACTGAGCTAACACTTGTGGATCATTCAGTCCTTACAATGATGTTCTTATTTTGTGAAATAATACTTCTGGGCTTTTTGGGACCTCTTCAAATTTGTGCTTAGTGGAGGGACTTGGATCAGATCTTGTAGGTCTAACTTCCTGTGAAGGAGGCGTGAGATTTGACTCTCCTTGCAATATCTTTGGTAAACTATTTCTCCTGTGTTTCTGAAATCTGAGGAAACCAACTTCTTGGTCATGGGGAAGAGTCTGGAATCTGCTTTGGACTTCCTCATAATATCTAACTCCCCTGAACATTTCTTCATAAGGAGAATTCTCATGGATGTATCGCTTCATGTTAAATTGAGACAGATTATTTTTTACTATCTTATGTGGATCATGTTTCTTGAGCTCAATGTCAACTAATTTGACATCTTCCAGGGCTGTGGCCTTGACTTTAGAATGATCAAAATCCAACAGCGTGAACATGCCAACTTGAATAGGGAAAGTTGGCCAAACCTTTTTCTGAGTTGCTTTCAACTCCTTGCTGATACCTCTTGCTACTGTCTAGTATGCCACCTCTCTTCACACCAACCTATCAGGTAAAAACTGTGGGAGGGCATGGGGAGGAACAAAACAAACAAATACTCTGATATAGGAGACATTCTCCTTAATGAGCCATTTTGAAAGTGTTCCTAAGTTCCCCATATTCCTTTTTGAAATCTGGGGAGGTGGGTGACCATAAATAACTATGTGAATCGGTACCACTACGTTGTGACAGATTTTGTAAAATAAATATTTGGCGCTCTCCTCCCATAAGTTGGAGTGATAAAAATGAATTGGCTCAGAACTGGCTGGGGTCCAACTCCAGTTCATCAAGGGAAAAGGGGTCATGAAACATATGACGACATGTAAAAAGGGGCAGGGTTCCCTTTTGATTTTGCTGATTTATACTTAGCAATTTGCTTGGCCAAATTATTAGATAACATTTTGGTCCATTTGAAGGTATAACCCTCAACTACCTCATTCATGATGTCTACCCACTCAACTAAGAAATGTGTAGGATTCTTATTTCCAAACATGTGACAGAGAATCATGGATACATACAACATATGAGTGTCTAAAGACTCTATGGCATACAAACCATGAGCGTCGGCTCTGAATTTTTCCGGATGTCCCCATCAGGTCTTGACTATATCATGATCATTTCTAGCATATTGGGTGCATTCCTTTCTCTCAAAATATAGAAGAAATGCGGCATTGTAAGTGTATTTAGGATTAGGGGTAAGATTGTACATTAATTGTAGGTGATTTGGTTGGAAAGAGCCTCTGACGACCTGCTGGTGGTTGATGATGCTCCTGGTTTGGATGTCGACATGTTCTAAGAGCCAGTTTATCATATCATTGTAGGGTATTATTATTGGCCGTGCATCGATCTTATGCATTTTCGATTGTGCTAAATGTCTAATATTAGCTGTAAAGGAGTCGTCATCTGGACAATTAATGATCTCATGCTCTAAGACCTCAAAAACTTGTGTCCACGTTTTAATGTTTCCGCAACTCATGGAGTTGTGTCTGATAGAACATCTGCGTTTGGATTTGAATCATCACCCAATGCATCAAGATTATTTGCAGTTTTTCATGGCTCCATAATTATTAAGGGAAAATAATTAGCTTACCTGTGACAAGAGAAGTCTGTAAGCTCTACACTGGATAAAAACCGCTAATTGCAAATGGTAAAAATAACTTTGAAATTCAAAGTTATTTATTCAAAAATTCTATTGATCTTCGTATAGATTTACTGACGAAGAATTTATTAAACTTAATGTAATGCATTACCTGGTTATTCAAAATTCTTATTTGAAATCCTTATCCTTAATCAATCATAAATTCCATTAATACTTCGATGGTTCGCATTCGAAATATTTGGATGTGACATGGTGGAAATATCTCGAAGTTTGAATTTGCGGAGGAGTTAATCTCTAAGTAATCATTTTTAAATCTTAATTAATCATGTTTAAAATGTTGTATTAACTTTAAGTATTTCAAAATTTTTGAATATAGCATAAGAGAAATTTCCCAAAATCCAAAACTGCGACATAATTAATTAACTCTTAATCACGACTCATTAAAGTCGTTAACCATTTTATTAATTCCTTGAAAATCCTTTTTACATTTTGTAATCGCTTTACTTCGACGCTTTGATAATCCAGGGATTGTGAAATGAGAAACTCCCGAAGAGTAATCTCTCGGAGTGACATGGTAGGGATGATGTCATTCTGATGACATGTCAAAAAAAGAGAGGTGTTACATGTCACTTGAAAACGTGCGAATCATTCGACGTAAATGTAAAAAATGAGTTCCACGTGTCAACTCAAGGAAAGGTTTTTAAAGGACACATGTCCTATGACTCATGTTTGTGATTTCTTTAGAAAAAGTCACGAGTGGTTATCTTCAGGTTTCATAGTTTCAAGGTTTTCGTTGTTTGGGTTTGCTGGAATACCCAAAGCTACGAAGCAACCATTGAAGGATTTATTTTAAAACTCAGGCGGATTCAAAACTTTGAAGATCATTAGGATTTCTAGATCAAATTAAATAAACTCATCGACAGTAGATATTGTAAGCGCCTTATTTATAAATAACAACCAATGGATTTGATTTAAATTAAAGGCAACTCTCTAAGTTTTTTCTTTTGGGTAAAAACTTTTATTTCTAAGAGGTAAAATATAAAGTTCAAAAGCTCAAAATTAGGCGTGTTCCGACATAGGCTCAATCTGGGGATTGTGGCTCCTTGTGAGGTGCGAAATAACAGTGGACCAAGTGCATTTATTGGGTAAATGGAGTCATTATTTATTTTTGAAAAACATTTTCCAGTTTTATTTAAGAATTAATCATTCATTAAAAAAATGAACTTAACCAAATCTCAAAAATCTTCAAAACATACTTAATGATTGATCTCAAGTTAGGCTATTTAAAATTTCCTTTTCTTAAAACTTATTTTAGAATTTTTTAAGATAATCAAAATAACTCTAACTAAAATATGAGTCTTCGACCGACTTCATTTTCTTCAAGGTTAAGCAGACGTAACAATTTATTCAGGGAATCCCTAGTTGGTTCGGGATGTAAATATCATCGAAAAGCGAACTAGATAACAAAGTGTGATATACAGATATGTATGATAGCCTTACATATATCATATATATATCTTCACTTCCAGTGAGCTTGTTCAGTACCCCGGTGAAGTTATCTACTTCTCCCTTTGAATTTCCTTTCACCACTTCAATTAACACTTTTGCACTTTGCTGAGATGAGCGCAATCAATATATGAATTTCCTTTCATCATCTCTTTTGGACAAGATGGGGGCAATAAAATTATGAATTTCCTTTCACCATCTGTCTTATATTTTAACATTTTTAAGTGGGGGCAATCATATATGTAACGTACAAGGGATGATATCTGTTTATTTTTTTCTGAAAAGAATGTTTGTCAACAATTTTAAGAATACTTTGAAACTAACTTTCTTCCAATTTTCAATACACCTTCGCCTATAGGATTTTTTTTTATGGGATCTTAATATTTCAGGGATCAACCTTGAGAGAATTAGTTAGTTTAAAGTCTGATAGAAGAGCTAAAATTATCAGGATTATCCTCGACATTTTTTTTCAATTAAAATCAAAGGAACCTAAAGGTTTTCTCCTAATCTTGTTTTGAAAATATGATTTTAAGTTCTTAGACTTAATGTGAGTTTCTTTCTTTCTATGAAGACTAAGAAAGGATAAAGAAAATATGAAGTAGACACAAACTTGGGGATAGTTAAAAATAACCAAATCGAGGATTCATATCTCCTGACACAAAATATCCTAATCCTACACAAGTTCGTGTATTTAGTTCAGAGATGGCTTTAGCGTTTATCAATATGATAATTTAATTTGTAATTTTATACCTCTCTAATTTTTGGGTCGGGTGATAGTATTATCACGAGGAAAAATTCCTTCACATTCATTTCAAAAATAAATTTCTTTAAAATTTTGTTTGAACCATAAGAAGAGTGGGAACTCATACCTTATTTTCTTTTGAATTTTCAGCAAGGCAGATTATTATTTTATCACCTCTTTTTAGAGAAATCAAATGTTTGAAAAACAGGTGTCGAATTTATATTCAACATCATCTCTAGTTCAACAAGATATATTCTGCAAAAGGAATAAAATGCAAAATGTCAGAAAATCCTATAGAATAGAGATGATATGTGATACAAATGTTCTTATTTTTCATTTCAATGATGTCAAGCAATCATAAATTTATTGACGCCTGTTGATAGGAGCATCGAGAATTTCTCCATCAAGATTTTCTAGTGAGAATGAGTTTTTTCTCTCATCAGCTGCAATTTTGAATGGTCCAAACCATAGATGATTGAATTTTTCATGTTTCCTTGCATCTTCCTTTCTAGCCTCCCATTTTAAAACTAAATCACCAAGAAGAAACTCCCTGTCTTTGGATCTTTTTTTTTTATTGAAAAGGGCCTTATCCTGATACTTTTGAAGATTATCATCCACTTCCACTCTGTTTTGCTGAACTTCAATGATTTGATTCATTCTTCTCGTACCATCGTTTGGCTCTTCATTTGCATCCTGCCAGATTTTCATCACAGGAAGAGAAAGATTGATAGGAAGGATAATGTCAGTACCATAAACCAATTGGAAAGGAGACATACCTATAGATTTCTTGGTGCCAATTCGGTTTTCCCATAAGGTGTACTTTAATTGGATATGCCAAACTTTTTTATTTTCTGTCAAAACGTTTTTGATTATATTCATCAAGATATTGTTAGATGATTCAACCAACCCATTTCCCTGAGGATAATAAGTTGTACAATGACCTAAAACAATATTGTATTTCTGATAGAAATTGATCATTGCCATAGAGTTAAAATCCTGAGTGTTATTAGTGACTATTTTTCGAGCACAACCAAATCTTGTTAGGATGTTTTCTTCCAAAACTTTTATTACTACCGAATCTATAGTATTCCGAGTTGGAATGGCCTCAACCCATTTCGTAAAGTAATCAATAGCATTTAGAATCCATCTATGTTGATCACTTGATTGAGGATGGATTTCTTCGATGAAGTCTAGGCCCCATTGTTGGAAAGGAGCTTCAACTTTTACTGGAATTAAAGGTAAGGCAAGGAGATTTTTCTTACCAATGAACAGTTGCCATGAATTGCAAGCTTTGACCCTTGCATTCACATCAGTAAATAACTTTGGCCAATAGTATACTACCCTTAAAATCTTGTAAGTTGTTTCTCTCCAGGCATGATGTCCTCCGCATACTCCTTCATGAAATTCATCAATGACACTTTCTGTTTCAGATTCTGTCAAGCAATATAACAAGAAACCCAGAGGGTCTTTCCAGTATAGATTGACATCAACAATGCAATACTTAATTGCATGTAGTTTTAAAGTTCTTTTTTTAGGAGGAGTCATGTCATTTGGGCATTGAAGAGTATGGAGGTATGTAACAATATCACGATACCAGGAAGAGGAAGAAACCTTATCTTCAATATGAATCATAGGTGCTTTATCGTCGATTTCCTCTATATCCAGGAGAGAATCATGTGATTCAAAGTTATTTATTCCTAGTGCTCTGAAATTTGATTCAGCTAACAACCTTTCCAAACCTTGGCCTTTCACTAGCTTGGTTGGTTTCACTTCTAAATCAAACTCTTGAATTTTAACCAACCATCTACCTCTCCTTCCATCACTGTCTGGATGAACCAAGATGTCTTTAATTGCATTTTTTGGCACATAAGAAATTATTTTGGAGTGCAAGACATATGTTCTGAAAGACTTGAGATCCTTCACCATTGCATAAGCTTGTTTTTCAAGTATATCATATCTTAGCTCTGTATTCTTAGGGATTTTGCTGAAAAAGGTTATTGGCTGTTCAAATCCTTCTTCATTCTTTTGAAGGAGCACTTCTGCAACAGTATGTTCAGAAGCAAAAGAGAAGATTAAGAATTCCTTTATATAGTCCAGACTTACCAATACTGGTTCTTATCTTATAGATTTCTTAACACACTCGAAAGACGCTTTGGCTTCTGCAGTCCATTTTACTTTGCTATTCTTTTTTAGCATATCTGTAATCAATTTGATTATTTCACGAAAGTTAGGAATAAATCTCATCAAAAAATTGATCTTACCTAAAAAGGATTGAATCTCTTTTCTATTTCTAGGAATATTAATCAGGTCAATAGCCTCAACTTGCTTAGGATCAACCTTGATTCCATCTTTTGAAACTATATGACCTAAAAGTTTACCTTCTTGCATAGCAAAGTGTGATATTTTAGGGTTAAGAGACAAACCAAATTTTCTACATTTCTCAAAATTTTTTCTGAGGTGCATCAAATGTTTTGCATCAGAACTGGAAAAAACTATAGATCATCTAGATAAATAACAAAAAAATCGTCTCTCTCACCAATGAACGCGATATCCATTGCTCTCTAGAAAGTTGTGTCTGCATTCATCAAACCAAAAGGCATTTTTATCATACATAAAGGTTCCCCATGGAGTAGTAAACGCAGTCTTTTATTTATCATCTTCATGGACAACGATCTGATTATATCCTGAGAAACCATCAATCATAGAATTTTTTTTAGCCCCTACTACCTTCTCTAAAACGTGGTCCATCTTTGGGAGTGGGTAGTTATCTTTAAGAGACGATTGATTTAAGTTCCTAAAATCAACAAAGAGCCTTATTTATCCGTTCTTCTTTATGATAAGGACCAAATTGGCCACCCATTCAGAGTATTTGAGGGGAACGATGATTTTTGCATCAAGGAGATTTTTAACCTCCCTTTCTATTACTAGCAAAAGAATTAGGTTTATCTGTCTAAGCTTCTGCCTGAAAGGTTTAATACCATGTTTTAAGGGAATCTCATGTTCAATAAAATAAGTATCATAAGTTTTTAAATCATCATAAGACCATGCAAAAACATCTTTATACTATCTAAGTAACTCAATGTATTTACTCTTTATTTGGGCTAGAACGTATATTGATATTTTGACCATTTTGGGATCTTCATTAGTTCCTACATTACAATCTTCAACTTCTTCGGGTTGGGGTTGCAAGGTAGAATTTAAAGGTATATCATCCTGGTCAAGAAACCTTTCTAAGGGGATCAAGACTCTAGTGATTTGATTTTTTTTTAAGTAAGAGCATGCGGTGATTTGAAATTTTGTCTTGGAACTTCTCTGGGGTTCTCTCCTTCTTGCATAATCCAAGCAAGATCATTATGATTTTATTGATCTATGTGGGTCACAAAAAACTCATCAACCATTTCCAGGAACTATTTGATTTGTTCGTCATCTTCAAATAATTTCCATTGCTTAACATTGTTCAGAATCGAAGGTCTATGTCTCATCTCGATGTGATATTTCAGTTTCAAAATAGTAGGTGGTATGAAAGTCACAACAACTTTGGCCAAAGAATCAACTTGCTGATTTTACATTATGGGAATAGAGTGAATATTAAAGGACCAGAATAAATTCTCTATAATATCCCAAGAAAAATTTCTATACGATCTCAATATTGAATGCTTAGCTTGATATTGTTTTTTTATTTGTTTTACAATGATCTTAGCATCACCATAAACTATCAAATGTTCGATTTTTAATTTTCTTCCAACTTCTAATCCTAAGACTAAAGATTCATATTCATAGTCATTATTTGTATAATTAACCTCCCATTGTAATCTATATGAGAAAGGAATAACATACCCATCACCTGGTGCCACGAATAAAACTCCAGCTCCTCCTTCGCAGGATGAAGCACCATCGAAGAAAATTTTCCACATCCTTTCTCTAACATTTATATTTTTCTTTGAAAAATCTATTTTTTGATTTTCTCCTTCGACACATTCTTCAAAATCATCATCTATAGATAATATACAATTTCCTAAGTACCGATCAACAACATAGATTGGGTAGTTATTTGGGTTTTGAGGGTCACTTACGGTATACACCAGTCTAGTTTTTCTGTATAATCAAGTAAATTGTCCACCAAAAATCGGAATTGTAGTGTTGTTCATGTCTATTTGAACTAATCCTCCTAACTTGGAACACCAAGATCTAGATAAAAGAATACCATACTTGGAAGGAATGTCAACAACAACCACATCCATATGGATACTTTTCACAGGAACCTGAGCCATATTTACCACTAAATCTTTAATCATACCCAAACACTTAACCTTTCTAGAATCAAATGAGTGTAAATCTTGATAAGGTTTGGTAATTTCAAGGCCCAATTTTTCCATGATAATATTAGGCATTAAGTTATGTGGAGCTCTTGAGTCTAACATGAAATTGTGAAGTAAACGATCATGCAAAGTCAATGTAATATAGAATAGAGCAACAAAATCTTTACTACTTTCAATGTGTGGTCCGAACATGATTGTAGGTTTTTCGTCCTGCAAATTGATAACATCAGCTTGACATTTAGCATCAGAAAAATTTATTTCTTTAGCGATTTGTTTTTTTATAGATCGGGTTCCTAGCAATTTCAACCAGAGGCATTAGAATTTTAATTTTATTAAGTTCATTCTCTAAATTGAAACTCACAATTGGTTTTTCAATTTCCCTGGTCTGAACTTCAACTTCTATATTTTCTAGATTCTTAGTTTTCATTTCCTTTGTTTAAACTTTCTTTGTTTGGGAAGCTTGCGTATCATTTGACAGGTTTGTAACTGTTGCCTCATTTGCTTTGTTTCGTGATACAAAAAAAATTTGGTGGAATATTTGTAGATTTTTTTTCTCTTGGCCTCAAACCATATTTTTGTTGAAGCTCGACCAATATTGAGTTAGCGAGACCTTTGTATGTAGAGTCCCCTAGGTTGTTGATATTTTCATCATTATTAAACAAATATTCCAGGTCTAAGGATTTCTCATAATCTTTCTTGTTTAGGTGAGGCTCAAGATCATCATCGCCGAGGTTGTTTAGATCTTCCTCTAATTCCTCATAATCTTGGACTTCATCTCTCAGCATGAAATTCTTAGTTTTAAATGGAGCTTGAATCTTTTGATCCTCATTTTTATTTGTCTTTGTTGTATTTGAGGATTAGGTTTTCTCCTGAATTGATTCCTAACATATGGATTAGGTTTGGCTTACTCTATTTCCATCCTGGAAATTTTGTTTGATAAATATTTAATAATTTTGGCCATCTCATCCATTTTTTCCTCTGCGGACTTTCCATATCCAGAAGGTCTTGCATATTCTTTAAAACGCCTGGGTTCTCTAGCCCCCATCTCAAATTTAGTTTTCAACTTCCCAGATTCCATCATATTGGACTCAATTTCTATAGCATCATCTTGCATCCCCACTAAAGTAGTGGATCTTATTTCTCTCAAAAGTAGAGCGAAATCGGAATCAAAAACCCCTGTAAAAGTGACCTTTGCAGCCGATTGATAAGGTTTAAATTCGGCTGGGATTTTGTGATAAAGCTTATTAAATCTTTGGATAAATTCTAGGACTGATTCAAAAGTATTCTTTCTCAAGGCTCTAATTCAGTTAAGTAATAAAGGTGATCATTTTTCTCACCCCATTTCCTTAGAAAGGAAGTTTCTAGATCATCATATGATCGTATAGAACCTACTGGAAGTCCTATGAACCAATTTCTTACCTGTCATTCAAAATTATTTACTAACAGTCCTGTGTAAATGTCCTTGTGCTCAATGCCGATAATATAAACAAATTGATCAAGAAAGGCTATATGTTGTTTTGTTGTTAGATCCCCTTCTCCCATGAATTTGGGGAGGTTCTTCATGTAATTTTTGGGTAAATCATGCAGGACAACAAGAAGGACTAGGGGAGCATAACTAGTAGCTACCTTGGAAAATATCCTAGGAGGTTGAGCTTGTCCACCAACCCCTGCACCTTCAGCACCACCAACACCAACACCTCCAACACCGACCATTGAAATCCTAGGAGATGGAACTCAAGGGCTAAATAGGAGATTTTCAAAAACTTTAAAAGACTAATCTACCGATCTTTCGAGTACTTCGGGATGTTGTGAATGAAGTTTGGGAAAACGATCGTGAGAGGAAGAAATATATAGATGAAGGGAAAAAGGAAATATTGAGCACGACTCCTCAGGTTTACCTGATGTACATAGAGGAGAAGTAATAGGGGATGAATCTAAGTACAAAAAATAATCTTTAGGATTTTTAGAAACAAAAACTTTTACTTCAGGGATAGAAAGGATCTCCTGAGTACCAATGATAGTAGGGATTGAAATGGATCCTTTGTTCTCACTGGTAAAAGTATCTATCAATGAAACAAGGATGGTCTAGTCAATCTAAATTTTTATTTCGGGAATAATAACCTCTGGAGTTTCAAGCTTGATTTCAGGTTTACTTGTTGATGCTTCTGCAAAATGAACCTGTTTAAAATTTTCCTTAAGAGTTAGTTATTTAGTGGGAATATTAACATTAACTTGCGTAATTCTAGGTTGATGGAACTTACCTACCGATGAATAAGTTTGTATGAGATATCCCTTTGGTTTCAATAATTTTTCGGGATCTGAAATTGGCGTAGTCTTCTTTTCATCTGGGTTTTTCTTGGTATTCTTTCAACCGAATGCTAGTTTTGTTTACGGTGGAGTCGCCAGGTGAAAGATGAAGTAATCCTTATTCATGTATTCAATCGTTGTTCATTGTAAAAGACCAAAATTTACCTTGTTGTTCTCCCAGGGAAAATGATTTCGTTTCTTCGACCCGACAACGACGCCAAAAAGATGTAGTTCCTAAGATTGATTCTAAGGCTCAAAGAATAATGTCAGGCATGAAAGGTTTTAAATGAAATGGTTTTATGAGTATTTTTTTTCTACCTTTAGTTTTCTGAGAAATAATCTTTTAAATAATTTAATGATAATACAATAAAAAGGTTGTATCTCGTTATCCGAGTCACAATTATAATGTCAAATGATGTAGAAAGATTTACAAAACTGTTACACAAAGTCAGGTATCAATTACATATAAGTCTTACCTTGTTCACGGTAGAATAAAAGTAGAATATGCACCCTTGAACATGATATAAAAATGCAGTAATTCACACAGATCACATGTCTTGTTTTACTCACAGTAATAATAGAGGAAAAATTGTTTACTGAATGAACTCTTGATATAATATGATCTCAGTAGATGTAGTACTAAATTGCAATCAATCACTCTTCAAGAATTACAGAAAGAAATTCATAGAAATGGAAACACAGAGGGAACACATAACTCAAATTGAACGAAACTTAGAATCTCC
>JZKD02S2076553.1:8137-29135 GCA_000966675.3 Picea glauca | reverse complement strand
ACGCATATTTGGGTGTTTGACATTCTCTCATGTCCCTTCTGAGAAGAGGACAAAGCTAGATCCCATAACAGAGAAGGGGATTCTAGTTGGATATTCAGAGTTCTCTAAGGCCTACTGGATCTACATTCCGTCATTGAGGAGAGTGGTTGTGAGGAGAGATGTCAGATTCAAGGAGGACAAAGCATTTAGGAGATCTCTTGAGTTGAGAGACAAAGTTGAGGAGGTCCTACAGATACAGAGTGATGCATCGCAGGGAACACAACCTTAGGTGTTGAGTACACAGAGTTCAGGGGTGACCGATCCACCCTGTACAGTTTCAGGTTCACAGGTGCCTTGTATACGAACACTTGGTGCACGTGCTTCAGGATCATAGACTACTTTGCAGAGATATGTGGATGAGACTCAGGGGCATGAGGAGACTGCTACACAAGAGGTTACTTCAGGGAAGAGGAAGTCGAGATGGTTTTAGGAGAGCCTAAAGGAAGCCAAGGAGTATGTTGGAGAGCCTCAGATGTTGATGAGAGAGAGCAGAGTGCTAGAGAGGTTTGGGTTCTACTTGGCTATGGTGATGTTAACCCCTAGATTTTCACCCTTGAAATTCTTGAGGGTTAAGAGCCAACATGCAACATTTTCACTGGCATACTGAGATTTTCCCAAAGTTCAACACTTATGTCGAGCAGGAGGTTGGTTCCCACACGAGGCAAGTACATGATCAGTACATGGTTGCTTGGTTTAGTGTCAAAGATGACTTAGTTTCCATGCATTTTGAGAGAGATGCGAGTGTTGCTAATTTTTAGGAGACACGATTTGAGTGGGTCTCTTGGCAGTTTGAGGAAGTTCTGAGCATACAGTATGAGTCCTTGTAGGATTCTAGGCCCGATGACACTTTTCCGGGCAACATGCATACAATTTCTATTTTTAGCAGGTTTTGCTCTAGGCCCTAGATTCAGATTCTGAGAGCGTAGTATTGATCCTTAAGACATCCAAAGTTTTTTGGACCTTTTCTGGGAAGATGTGGCCAAAATTTCTATTTTTAGCAGGTTGAGCACTAGGGCTCGCATGTCGATTTTGATCGCATATTTAGATCCCTTGCAAGAAGACGAGTTCAATGAGTATAAAGTCAAGGGCATTCATAAAACTTTCTATTTTTAGCAAGTTGAGCACCAGGGCTCACATGCCGATTTTGATCGCATATTCAAATCCCTTGCAGGAAGATGAGTTCAATGAGTATAAAGTCAAGGGCATTCAGACAACTTTCTATTTTTAGAAGTGTCTATTTTTAGCAGTAAACACATGGTGGTGCTCGCCCAGTCATGTCGAGCATTTGTGGAAAGTTTGGGTCAGTTTTCACAAGTTTCAAATTTTTGCGATCGGATGGATATTTTTAGCAGCTGCTATATTTAGCAGGTTCAGTGATCATCCATGCAATGCCAAGTGGCATCCTCAGAGGTCGATATGTGGCAACTCTACAAAATGATGTGGCATCCACCTAAGCTAGGGCGCATATTCCCAATATTCGAGCATGTGATAATTAATTAATGATTGGAAAGAGGGGTCGCATGAGTTTAGCTGTATAGTCTCCCTCATGCTCGAGTTAAACTGAGCTTCACTCATGTGGCAGCTAAATATATCATTCACCTACCTCCTCACTCCAGTTGACTTGGGCGCTTTTCTCACTCACACTTCCACTCATGCTTTTTTTCGCAATGCGTTTTCTCCTCTCTCATATATGTGGACACATGGCTAGCTAATTGGCAGCACGTCTCAGTTACTTGGACATGCAGTTATGTTTAGCCTATCTGATGCATCCATGCGCCTCACCTACCTTCTCTCTCTCACTTAACTTGCCATTCACTCCATTCATGCATCCTTCAACTAGTATGGCGCACTCATTATCCCCTCTCCATGCATTCAAACTCACACTCACACTCACTTATCTCACTACTCTTCCACATCGACTCATACTTTGCTTTTTTCCTTTTCACATGCTTCCATCATGCGCCTAGTTCCTATTATTATCCTCCTCATGCGTCCTCTCTTTTTCCCTTGGATGTGTGCCCTCACTAGCTATATATTGGAGGCTTGCCATTGGTTATTTTGTCGGTTCTTAGCAAGAGCAGCATAATGTCTCTCTCATTCTTCTCTCTCTCTCTCTCTCTCTCTCTCTCTCTCTCTCTCTCTCTCTCTCTTGTCTAGTGGCGTGTCATTGAGCAAAGTAGTCATTGTATTGGTTGTGAGCTTGCCAACTATGGTGCAACCAACCCTATTGTAAAGTTGGATCAATAAAGAAGCTTGTGTTTATTGTTCGAACCTCTCTTCTTGACTGTATTGTGGTGAATTTGCAAATATGATGTCATTCTGAACTATTTACTGTGATGGTATCAATCCTTTGAGTAGTTTTCTTTGCTTTTTCCATTCTATTATCATTGTGCTAACTCTGCAGGTTCACTCCAAGTGTGTTAGATCAACCTTTTCCACCATTTTGGACTGCTTTACACGTTGTCCAATGAAAAACAGCTCACTGATTTTTGAGTTTACAAACCTTAAATCAGCCACAAGGGCACTTCATTGTGCCCAGGGACTCCCCCTTAGAGGCTAGCAAGGCCTAGCCCGAACGGAGAGGGGTTTAGCCCATGACATCTGGGGCTATTTCTCCTATAATTAGCTAAGTTTTTACCGCTGTCATAACATGTTTATCAAAACAGATTGGAGGGTAGAAATTTATGCTAACACGTAACAAGCATTATAGATTCAGAGCCCACTACTTTTGCACAGGCAGCAGACCAACAGGTCTGAAGAGAGGCCATGCAGGAGGAGTATGAATCCATCATGCGCAATGATGTGTGGGAGGTGGTGCCTAGACTTGAGGGGAAGTTAGTTGTGACTTCCAAGTGGCTATATAAGATCAAGTATGCTGTAGATGGAAGCATAGAGAAACACAAGGCTCGTTTTGTGGTGAGAGGATTCTCTCAGGTTGAGGGAATTGATTATGATGAGATGTTCGCACCAATTGCGAGATATACTTCTATCCAGAGTATTATGGCCATTGCAATAGAGATGGGTTGGAAGATCCATCAGATGGATGTGAAGATTGCATTTTTGAATGGCTTCATAGAGGAGGAGGTATACATTTAGCAACCATAGGGGTTCGAGGTGTTGGGGAGAGAGTCCCACATGTGCCTCTTGAAAAAAAAAGGTACTCTATGGATTGAAGCAAACTCCTCGAGCTTGGTATTCGAGGATTGACTCCTACTTGCTTCAGATGGGGTTTGAGAAGAGTGAGGCAGATCCAAACCTCTACTACATCATTCAAGGAGAGGATACACTCATTCGCATACTATATGTTGATGATTTGTTCATCACAGGAGGTGAGCATCTCATAGCTGATTGCAAGAGGGAACTTGCATCAGAGTTTGAGATGAAGGACATTGGTTGATGCACTATTTCTTGGGCATGGAGGTTTGGCAGGAGGATGGGCACATCTTTCTAGGAAAAGGGAAGTAAGCAATAGATATTCTGAGCAGATTTCAGATGGAGGACTGCAGACCCATGTCGACACCTATGGTCATCAATTGTAAGAATCTTAGTGCTTCGAATTCCAAGTTGGTGGATACCATGAGATACCGTCAGTTGATAGGTTCTTTGATGTATCTGGTCAATACTAGACCAGATATTTGTTTTGTCGAGAGCAATCTTAGCCAGTACATGGTGGAGCCTAGGAGTGTGCACTGGATTGGGGAAAAACATGTGTTGAGGTACATTGCAGGATCAGTAGATTATGGATTGGACTATGTCAAAGGAGATGGGTCAAGCTGATTGGCTACACAGACTCAGACTGGGCAGGATGTGCAGTTGACAGGAAGAGCACCTCAAGGTGTTGTTTTGGGTTGGGATCAACAGTTGTTTCCTGGTTCAGCCGAGGGAGAGTACATGGCAGCTAGTTAGGCCAACTGCGAGGCCATCTGGCTTCGCAAGTTGTTGTTTGGCCTATTTGGTCATGAGTTGAGGTTTATAGTTATTCACTGCGATAATCAGAGTTGTATCAAACTCTTTGAGAATCTAGTGTTTCATGATAGGTTGAAACACATAGAGATAAGATGCCACTTCATCAGAGATTGGGTTCAGAGGGGCATTTCAGGCTTCAGCTTCAGTATATTTTGACTGATTAGCAGGGTGTAGACATTCTCATCAAGTCCTTGCCAAGGGGCAAGCATGTCTACTTCAGGGACAAGATGGGAGTGGTGAGTAACACCTTGCTCGGTAAGAGGGAGTGTTGAGATTTGGGTACCTTGGAAAGTGGTCCCCTTGAGTTATTGAGTGTCTAACTCAAAGGGGGAAATATTTGACCCTCACCACTTTACTTTATGTTCTAAAGTCAAAGTGACTTTATTTCACTTAAGTCACAAAATGATTTTAATAACATAAAGTGACTTAGGAAACTTAAGTCATTTTGGAGACTTAATCTCCACCGTTGATTGGAGTTTTGGCCTAAGATCTAATCTTGGCCATTGGTTTCCTAGGTTAGCCTAAGGATGAGGCTAAAGGAGAGAAAGGAGGAAAAATGGCTTTTTTTGTTCACTTGGAGATTAGAGTGAAGGAGAGGAGAAGAGAAGAAGGGTTTGGAGAGGAAGGGCGCAAGAGAGCTTGAGGGCGCATGCTATTGTGTGGGCACAAGCAAGAGCTTGAGGGGCATGCACTTGTGAGTAGGGGGCGCATCACTTGTGGAGAGGGGCACACTTGGGAAGAGTGCGCACTAAGCAAGGAAGGGGCACAAGAGATCAAGGGGCGCACAAGCTCAAGCAAACAAAACAAGGTCAAGGGGCACATTCATCCTAGAGGGTGCAAATCCCAAGGACGATGCATTTTCCAAGGAACTCCAAAGCCAAGCTCAAGAAGGAGTTGGCTATTGTACCAGGTTCCTTTGTTATTTTTCCTTGTTGCTATTTTAGCTTGAGATCTCCATAATAAAAAAATTCTTCCAACTGGTTTTCCCCATGGGGGTTTTTCCAGGGTCATGTTGACCAAAATTACTTGTGTAAAGATCTTGTGGTTTGCATTATTTTATTTAAGCAAGTAGGTGTAAAGATCCTAGAGGAGTATTTTATGTTTTGATGCATGTGTAAGAGCTAACTTGGACAGCAAAACTATCCTCATTAAACCCTTCACAAAGAGCATAAAATCACAAGCTTAAGGGAAGATTCAGTGGGCAGAATTTTGAAACTTGGTGGCTGTCCTAAAACAGATTTGAAAAACCCTTGAAAACAGTGCCCAAGAAGAGGTCAAAGACAGACCTGTTGGGCAGCCCTAGGAACCTCAAAATTCTTCAGAAGATGCATTTTGATAGAGCCTAGTCTAGAATAGGGGTAGTAACTGGTATTGTATTCACATCTCCTCAGGGTAATACACAAAGCTTTTCGTATAGATTGGAATTTGAATGTACAAATAGCATTGCTGAGTATTAGGCATTGTGTTTAGGCATGGAACTTGCTAGAGAGAGATGGGAATCAAAATATTAAAGCTCATCGGTGATTCAGACTTGATCATGATGCAAATCAAGAATCAATTTGGTACAAAGAATATCAAACTAAAGAGGTATAGACATGTCGTATGGGATTCGATTCAGATGTTTGATGCATTTTCAATTGAGGCGGTCCAAAGAGAGCAGAATGAGAAAGATGACTCATTGGTAGTTGCTGCCTTCACTTTACTTCCTTGTGATGATTTGATGTTTGGTAACAGTAGAATGGAGATCCTTTTCAGACTGTCTGTTGCTGATAACTATGAGCATTGTCAGATTTTCCATGATGATGCTCAAGTTCTCATATTTCTGAGTAATGTGCAAGAATTTGTAGAAAAATCAAATTAAGTGGTAGGGTGAATCCATGAATCACATGAAGAGGTTGAAGGGATTGAGCTGAAGGATAATAACTTCTGGAAATGTGTCCTTTTGAAAAGACATTTGATAGGCATGATGCGTGCAAGCAGAAAAAGGAAGAAAAGAAACCCAAGGACGCAATTGAAATAAATATTGGATCAATTGAAATCTTGAAGCTCATCCGGATAGGAAAAAACACTTTGCTAGAAGAGAGGAAAGAAATTGAGAATTTAATCAGGGAATATAGGGATGTCTTTGTATGGACTTATGATGACCTTAAGACTTACAAAGATGACATCATTTAACATATCATTCTACTGAAAAAGGATGCTAAGCCTTTCAGGCAAAAGCAAAGATAGATCAACCCCAAGTTGGCTCCTTTAAATCAAAAAGAGCTTCAAAAAATGCTAACTGCCCATATCATAGCCCCTACAAGGTATTCTTCTTGGGTAGCAAATTTGGTGGTACTAAGGAAGAAGAATGGAGAAATCAAGTTGTGTGTGGATTTCAGAAACCTAAATCGACTTTCCTTTAAGGATAATTACCTGGTTTCAAATATGGAACATTTGTTACAAAGGGTGACTGGATTGGTTATGCTATCCATGCTAGACGATTTCTTAGGTTATAACTATATTCTAGTTAAATATGAGGATCAACATAAAACGGATTTCAGAACACCATGGGGAAAATTTGAGTATAAAAGGATGCCATTCAGCTTGTTGAATGCTGGGTCAACTTTCCCGAGGGCTATGGATTTTGCCTTCAGGGATATTACCAGCAAAATCATTGAAATTTATTGAGATGATCTAATGGTGTTTTCTAAGGACAAGAGCATGTAAAGTAGATCAAGATTGAAGCGATATACTAGTTCAACACTAAATTGCTATCCCTAATCAGATATGCTATTCTAAGACTTTTAAAGAGAAGACAATTATTCTACTACTACAGAATACCTAGTTAACCACAACTAGATCAAGGTTTCTTTGATGGCCCCAACCAGGTCATGGGGCAAGTTACATACCAATGTCTCCTTGCTAGCCCAACTAGATCAAGGAGGAGGATACAATCTTAAAACACTATAGCATCAAGGCTTCTTGCATTGATCTTCCACTGTAATCTCCTCAAATGTGCAGGGAAACAAGCAGCTAGTAGTCTAGGAATGTAAAGCAACGCTGGAGAAAGGCAAAAACACGGATCTTTAGTCAAATATGTAAAATAAAAATAAAAGTGTAGAATGTAGAACCCCTTCTTATCTCAAGGTGGCCAATATGTGGAAGTAAGAGGGTTGGTGGGCTTAGGTTAAGAGTTAATGCCTGGATTTGATTTTCTGATGATTAGGAGTGAGGTTATTCTTTCCTCCTTGGATCACTTTCTCCAGGATGCACTTTTCTTGCCAATCAAAGAAAGAGGAAAAGATCGCTACATTAATCATATCATATCTCCCTCTTTTATAGTCCCAAGGCAATCTCGCCCAAAATCTCTTTAATTTCATATTTATAACTTCAGTTATATAGATTAACATAAAAAAATAGACAACATAGAAAATATTTTGTCCTACACAAGTTCATCCCTCACTTAATGGAGCCTAGAGTCTCAATGCTTGAGATCCCGTTTTACAAAATTGTGATATTTCCACCCAAATGCTTCTAACATATCATTTGGTTAGTAACATTTGATATGCTTTATAATATTAAAATGGGGTGTTATAACTTATAATATTTTTACAAGATAGTTTAGTTCAAGTCTTGTGTTTTTTGGGTCTGGGCAAAGCTCATTTTAAATATCTTGTTAAATGTTGGAACTTGGAAGTAATGTTACATTAGTCTAGGTTGGTGATCCTATTCGTGGCTTAAGTCTCTATACATGTGAACTATTGTTGTTTTTTCGCAAATTCTGTATCCCATTTCAGTTAGTAATGAATGTTATCATTAGTCCTTCATAAATCAGTGGTTGCAAGGATAATTGACCAAATTCAGATTTGTATTCATTTGAACTGTATTAATGTTTGACATATTATATGAATTTATAAAATTTCTTACTATTCATTACCTTTTGGTTGCAGCCCTAGGACAATCATTGGGATCTTTTCTTCAGTTATGTCATTAATTCTACTTGGACGAGCTGCTTTTGTGTTCCCTCTTTCTGCTTTATCGAATTATATGCGAAGGGATTCTGAGATCACAAGGATTTCATTCAGGCATCAGGTATTTTTCTTTAAAATGTTCTGTTTCTTTTCATGTTTAGAGCAGAAGATGAATCTCAGTACAATATAATATCTTCTGAATTTGATTTGAATGCCATGCACCATACAATCTGAACTGCCATGACTATTGCATTCTCATAACATTGGTTTCTCACTTTAAAAGGCAAGTCTTTATGCATTTAGACATTCTAAAACCAAATTGAATGCCAGGGCAATTTTTACATGCTCCAGAATGCCTGCATGCCTATAAGAGGGCACTTATCAAAACTTTTGTCCTCTATGCACCTAGCAGAAGGCATGCAATTATGAGTACCTTAATATCTTTACATTGTATGCATATCCCGATTCCCAAGTGTATAAGTAGACATGACAAATTCCACCTCATCCTACGGCATGGAAGGATATTGGTTCAATATAACAATCTAAGAATGCACTTCTTCCAAATGTAAAACTGAAGAAGTCAACTTTCCTTTTTAAGGAAAAATCATCCAATCTTTCTCTTAATAGGGATTCAATTATGTTTATTCATTTGTTGTGTTTTTAGGTGGTTATCTGGTGGGCTGGTTTGATGCGAGGAGCTGTTTCAATTGCCTTGGCATTCAATCAGGTCAGCAAAATCTCAAAATTTATGCACATAGATTTGTATGTTTTCCAAACATATTGTATACTTTTGGATGTTTCTATCTGGAATTTTCTTTGTGATATAGTTTGATGAAGAGTTTCTCATTTCTTTTAACACATGCATGTATCATGGCTTTCTCTTGCAGTTCACAGTTTCTGGGATTACCTGGAATCCTGTGGAAGCCACTATGATAACAAATACCATTATTTTGGTCCTCTTTAGTACAACGGTAATGTAAACTCGTTACTTACTTATTTACAACAAATAATATAGTGAAATATTGAACAATTCGTGTAAGTTTTTGATCTTATATTGATGGGGGTACCAAGATTATAGTGGCAGAATTTGGCTACAGATTACGAGTGTTACAATAGTGTAAGCCTTTATTTCTAATTTGTCGAGTTTTATTGCTTCCAGAGTTAAATCTGAGTTTGTGGGCTCATCAATCTTTCAGGTTTTTGGTATTTTGACCAAACCACTTATAGGGTGGATCATTCCTCACCATATGAGGCGCAGTGATGTATCAGATCCATCTTCTCCTAAGGAAAGAGCTTTTGAAGCAGAGTGGGGACTTCCTCTTCTTTCACAAAATGAACCTAATCAGGGTAATGTGCTTAGACGAAGAAGCAGTCTATCAATGCTCCTACAAAGACCAACTTACACCATTCATTATCTTTGGCGGAAATTTGATGATTCTTACATGCGACCAATTTTTGGCGGGCGAGGATTTGTTCCATGTGTTTCTGGATCAATGAAAGAAAGTGACTCCTCTGATTGTAACAATCATTGAATATTTACAGGTCGAAAATGTGAAACTGTTTAACCCTTAATGGAGTCGAGTTAGCAGCTGTGTCAATGTTATGTAAAGTATGGTCGAGAAAAGACTTTGGTCCAACCCTGTTGTTGTGACTTATGGCTGTCCTGTTTTCCACTATGGATTGGCTACTGCAATGAGAAATGAGCTCATGCCATATGTTTTTTGTCCCTCCTTTACTTCCGATGCTTCATTTGCGGGAGCATTATGATTAAGTTTTATAGGGTGGTAGGTCAAATTGATTATAGTGTCCCCGATTGCCATTCTTTGTTCTTTTACCCAGTCCAGTATTAAGATAGCTGCCAACTGACGGAATGTTAGTTTTGTGCACCGGGATTGTAAGTGGGTTGTATTATAGGTTGTTTGAGATACAATCATTATGATCTCTTCAAGTACAGTATAATGCTTAAGTTTTGAATTACAACACCTCTGTGACAGATTGGCTCCTGTACAGGACATACATGTTGATGTTGTTTTATTATCTCAATTTATAGAGTATCTTCATGCAGAATGGATGCATGGTCTACTATTGTTTTGTATTTTTGTACATGGACCAAACCATGACGGAGATACCATAGAACTCCGAAGTGGTTAGCAGGTGACACAACTGTCTCTTGAGTCCTAATTTAACATAGTAATATTGATTTCAAGATTCTGGGATTATATGAACAATTTTATATTTTTCCTTTTACTTCGATTGACACTATCGTTGTAAATTCCAGTGTATTCCTTTCTTACATGCCTACGTTAGATGTTTTTACTTGTAACTGGTGTGGGTTATTTCCGCTGGGCATGCAAGGTCTTACCATGTTTATCTTTCACCTTGCATCAACCAAACCCTGATGTGTATTTTTACATTTTGCTGGTTCATGCATCTTCAGATTCTCAGAACTTGTTACTTGAATGTTGTTAAAAGTCCCTGTAGAACTTAGAATAAGATTCTCAAGGATCAAGGATCTGGTAAGTGCATAAATATTAAATACCTAGTAACATGGCGGATATTCCAAAAAATTATGAAAGGGTTCCTCTTCTTCTTTGAAGAATACATTCAAAGAAAAATGGTACAGGCAAAAACTTCAAACATGTAAAACCTTTGCTGCAATGGACTTTCAATCTCAGGAAATTTTTATGGTACCTAGAGAAATTCAACTCACATCATACATAATTACAAATGCATCTGATTTGCAGGGTTTATCCATACATAGATTTATCTCAACCACGGATCTATTAAGCACTAAACATAATTACAATCTACTATACATGCATCTGATTTGCAGGGTTTATCCATGCATAGATTTATCTCAACCACGGATCTATTAAGCACTTAGAGGAATCAGAAAAAGGAACCATACATAGATTTATCTCAACCATTATCCCAACCACGGATCTATTAAGCAATAAGAGGAATCAGGAAAAGGAACCCAAACCTTTTGGTCCTTAAAAGATCTGCATTAAGATTGATCTTATCTAGTTTACTTTTCATTTTAAAAAACATCAAATTGTTTTTTGTTTTATTTTATTAACTTTTCTCACCTACGTGTGTATGTACCAGTTATACCAGTTATCTCATGTTCCAAACTATAAGAACAACTCACTGTCCATGTAAACATATTTTTATTAACACAAAATAAGTCGTCACATTAAACAAAACATTTCATCGCATACCATATCTAGTTTACTTTTCATTTTAAAAAACATCAAATTGTTTTTTATTTTATTTTATTTTATTTTATTAACTGTACTCACCTATGTGTGTATGTACCAGTTATACCAGTTATCTCATGTTCCAAACTATAAGAACAACTCACTGTCTATGCAAACATATTTTTATTAACACAAAATAAGTCGTCACATTAAACGAAACATTTCATCGCATACCATATCTAGTTTACTTTTCATTTTAAAAAACATCAAATTGTTTTTTATTTTATTTTATTAACTGTACTCACCTATGTGTGTATGTACCAGTTATACCAGTTATCTCATGTTCCAAACTATAAGAACAACTCACTGTCCATGCAAACATATTTTTATTAACACAAAATAAGTCGTCACATTAAACGAAACATTTCATCGCATACCATCTTTTTATTACATCTACAAATGTCTTTACTTTGTGTGGCTTATGCTATTTCACCTGCTTACATGATAATCTTTTGCACAATCTCTCCGATAAGCTTATTTGTTTGCCTGTTGCCTCGTTTATCTTGCATCATGTCCTGCATGCTGCAGTTTGTCTCACTCGCCAAATCTTCAACTTTCTACAACACACCCACGTCTAAGAATTGTGTCAAGCATCTTGTAACCTTTGGATTTATTTCCAGGTGAAGATCTAAGCAAAGTCACTGCTTAAGCTTTCACTGAAACCAAGAAGGGTGTGTAGATGATCCGAATTCCCATTATCACTGTTCGCTACAATCGGCATATGGGGAATCTTTCATCAGCACGTTACTGCTCCTTTTTATGAGAAAAAAAAAAAGAAAACGAGTCTGGATAAGATGGCAATTGTTTACCATTTGAGAAATTATCCAAAAGCTATAAAATGAAAACACCTAGGAATCCAAACCCTAAGTTGTGCAGTACCAGTATTGGTATTGGTACGATGGCCAGGGAGGGCTGATCTGCATTCTTATTTATGGTCCATCTATAATCCATCTATGGGTATGATAAATTTTATTAAAAAAATTACAGATTTTTCATAATTTTTTTTTATAATATTACAAAAGTATGCACAATTTTAACAAATTTCGATGTTTAGTGTGGTACATAAAGCTAGCGCCAAAAAATTTACAGATTTTTCATAATTTTTTTTTTTATAATATTACAAAAGTATGCATAATTTTAACAAATTTGGATGTTTACTGTGTTACATAAAGCTAGCGCCAAACTATGATACAAGTAACAAAACCTTAAACTTGAAGTTAAAAGTATTTTAATCTCTCTTTTCAAAATATTTTAATCTCTCTTTAGATTTAGCTCTTTAGTGTCTAGGTTACTAAATTCTACATTAAAAAACAAACTAAAAAATAGATTTGAAATGGAGGGGGATGTATAACGAGGATGTTTAGTGTGGTACATAAAGCTAGTGCCAAACTATGATACAAGTAACAAAATCTTAAACTTGAAGTTAAAAGTATTTTAATCTCTTTTTAGATTTAGCTCTTTAGTGCCTAGGCTACTAAATTCTAGATTAAAAAACAAACAAAAAAATGGATTTGAAATACATTAAAAAACAAACTAAAATATGGATTTGAAATGGAGGGGATGTATAATGAGGGTGAGGAGATATTAGTTTTTTAAAAAATGGATTTGAAATGGAAGGGGATGTATAATGAGGGTGAGGAGATATTAGGAAAAACATGGGTCAAATGGATCCGTTTGGATTTGTTTTTCATAAGATATGTATAAAAAAACAGTTTCATACAAGGATATGCATGAAAAAATAGTTCAAAAAGGATTTAGCATATATACTTTAGAGAGGGAGGATCATTGCAAATAGAAATGTACCACACTAACTTTATTCCATGAGGCTTCAATCTAGTATCCCCAAAAGTAGAGGCTTCTTTCTCGAACAACACATAGTGATGCTCACTAAGCATATGATTCAAAATCAAACTTGAACGTGTAAGAAATCATAACAATGTAGAATTATAGTAAAAATGATAACTTCAACAATGGAGAGATTACATTTACATTTGTCTCCACCAAGAAAAAGCACGAAGAACAAATAGCATTGTTAAAAATCTTGTCCCCAAAACTAGGGTAATATGGTAATTTTTAAAACAAAGTCAAGAGGGTAATATGATCCCTTTAAAACAATGGCAAGAATAAAGAAAATTGTTTTTGTAAAACGTGTCCCTATAATTAGGGTAATGTGATGGCTTTTAAAACAAAGGCAAAAGTAGTGTATAAAATTGGTAAACCTTAGTCATTAGCATATCATGGTTTCAAAACCTAACAATAAACTTATGTTGAGTTCTGAAAGAACAATTGTAATATGCAATGTTTGTGTTTTTGTTACTTGTGTAATGATCTTGTGCTTTTCTTGGGTTGTCTAGACATGTCACAGGGACAAAATAACAAGTTATTTATTAATATAATAAAAATGAACTAGAATTGTACAAAGGGGTTGGATCCATTGGTGAGGAGTAAGGAGTTTTGCATTGTTGAACAAGGTTCAATTCTTGTGAGGGCTTTCTCTAGAACCATGGGGTCACCTTGAGGTAGTGGTTGAACATGTGGTTACATCTAGAGATATTATATTAAATAATATTGTGATCCCTGTACACAAGTGGATAAAAGACCATTCAAATTTTAAAGTCCAAACGGATTGGATCTATTGGTGAGAAGTTTTTCACTAGTGGAGAAGGTTTAATCCTACCGAGGTCTTTTCCTAGGGCCATGGACTCACCTCACCTTAAAGTAGTGATCAAATATGTGGTTGCACCTAGAGGGATTGTATGCATTAGTCTTGTGACCCTCGTTTCCTTCAATTTTAAAAAGCCTCAAACATTGACTTAATTAGTGGAACTATTTATGAAAGCCTTGTTGTCAATGGAGAGACTATAGGTCAAAAGGTCAAATCCAGTCGAGTGCCTTGAGATTACTCGTTGCTCTTGTAGTTGGTAGTTGGCATCGTCCTTTATTCAAATATTTCATAGGAGGGAATCCAACAAAGTGTTCTCTGGAAAAATAATAATGAATTGGAATTCTGTTAGTTGAAAAAGGTATTCATTTTCCTAATGTAAAGTGGTTCAATTATTATTCTATAGTTTTTTCTAGAGAAAAAGTCCACTCATTTTATTAATAGGAATACTCATATACAACAAAATGTTTTTAGACATGATGTGTCAAATACAAAAGCACAAAGCTTCAGAGCACAACTCCTACAATAAAAACTAGAAGATGCAAACAATAATTAGTGAGGACAATGTATAGAAATGTGCACCTCTCTTGAGAGTCAACAATAGATTGTGTTTTGGTATTTATAAGAACATTGAAACCTCAAGCACTACCCTAGGCAAAGGGGCAGAGTCAACCAACTTTCCTCCAACAATGGGCTAACACAAATTTGTGCACCATTACCCAAGCAGGGGATGCCATGGTTATCAAATAGTGAAAAAAAGAGGAGGGCCACCTTGTCAATGGACATAAATTTTAGTTGCACAAATCCATCCATTACCTACCAATTCAAAATAAATAAACCCTAGCCTAAAATCATCCAAAAGTCAGGCTACATGGCTTACCAAAACTAAAGGAGCCCACAACTTCAAGGTGCATACTAATAGGTTTTGAGGTAATTTCCACTCAATCTACAAATACCAATGATTGCACCTCCCCACATCAAGTCATCACCTAAATGAAGCATTGAACATGGTTTCCACCCAACAAGATATATTCTTCATCATGAAGAAACAACATCGCCAGAGAAACACCATGAACATTGAGCAAAATTAGAAACATCGAATAATAGCTTAACTACCAAAAAGTCCCCGGGCACTAGGTAGAAGCATGGTCGTTGAGTTAAAGAAACCTCACCTCTGAACATAAGTGTTAGAGCTCTCCTTTGCACCACCATTGCAAGGACATATTGGAGCTTAGGCAATATAAACCATGCATCATATACCCTATGGTGGAAACACCATCATCTACATGTTCTAAAACCCTAAACTACACCACTTTCTAAAGCCATTGCATTGCTAAAGCTATTTTCCAAAAAACCAGCTCATCATTATTTTATAGTTATGATGAATATATTATTTTCTATAAATTCATCCTCCCACTATTAGTGGTATATAAAGTGGTTCAATCATTGTTTAATAGTTATAATAAATATATATTTTTGCTTCATTGAGGCAATGAATATATATTTTTACCATTTTTTCTATTAAAACTTATACGCTTTCAATGGAATTTTTATGTTAATTTTGGAAACTCATTTCAAACATTTTTATAAATGGAACATGTTTCTACAAAATCTAGCACTTCATCCAAAGCTTTCACAAGCTGTAAAGACTAGTGGAATATCGAAAGATGACACCAATGTTACCTATGCAACAACTTCCTTTGTTTTAGTGAATGATATACCCAACATAAGAGAGGCTTCCCCGGTAGAAATTGGTACACTTAAGGCAAGACACAGTTAAGTCAAAGGTTGCATCAACATCAAACATTTTAGCTCCTTTTTTCTCATGAGATTATGAAGCATAAACCTTTATAGGTGACATATGACAACCAACCCAAAATAAGGGACAACGAAAATGGGAAAGATGGAGCATGTTAAGTATGGATTGGGATATGGACACGTTACCCCTATTAGAGCCCCTCAGTAGTACAACTCTACCCAAGAGTGACAACACTTGACTAGGAAATGATGATGACCACCAAGGTGAAACAAAACAAAAGGTATAAATTTGAAGCATCATGATCCATCATCTGATTCAACCTATGGTCATTATTTTCATGTCAAATACATTGAGCATTAACACTTAATATGAAGCATCAAAACAAGGTACCTCACATGTGTCATGCACCATATCATCTTATGTGAGTGAGATGAGCATAAAGTGGAAGGAATATGTGGGATACTATCTATGGAGAATCTTGAATGCCATCATCAGAACTACAGTGTGTGATGTGGATCATGTTAGATTTTCTTAAGTTTTCAGATCAATAGATTTACCAAAGTATTTAGATATTCTTTTACATTAAACAACCATACATTGGAAATATAAGCAGGATAAACAAACACAAGAAGACACAAAGATTTATCCTGGGAAACCCCAAACCCGAGGAAAAACCTAGCCAACTTTTATTAGAGAGAATCCTTCTGATAATACAATACAACCATGAACAAACTCTATTCACGAGAGCAAACTAATAATGAAGAAACTTTGATACAAGAACTTATCTCTTCTTCTTGTCAAACCCTAGCGAGGGTAGACAACTAAGAAACACCACACAACCTTAGCGCCCAAGATAAAACACCAAGAACAAGATAGCACACCACAAAACTAGCACAATTGGTAACTGCAACTACAACTGACACGTGACAACTGGGTGGTGTGAACTACAATAAGAGAGATGATGTGATGATTATAAAATGTGCAAGGTGTCACCTTTATTTATACTTGTCCTGTCACTTAGTTGGGGCCAACTTCTCTTCTCGGAAATCATATTTCCACTTCATTATTTTCCTGTGGGCCGACTTCTCTTTCGGGGTGTTCTTCAACTGTTCAATGGTCTTCCTTTGAATTCTTGGAATATTCCTCTCTAATAAAAGTTGTCTAGGAGGGAACACCTCCCGCTGCTACCAAAACATCAACAAATTGTAGGAGAAAAAAATCTCTAGTTACCCCTAGATGTGAGGGGGTAACATCTGACTCCAACATGGGGACTTGTGCTCATCGTAGACCACATCAGAATCTCAACAATCTCTAGAAATCCAAGACTTTCACTTTGTTTGCATCAAACTTAAAAATATCATTTATATTCTAACATAAAACCATAACAAAAGGAGCAGGGGGATACGATCCCCATGGTAGATGGAAAGTATAATTTTAGGTTAAAATCAACACCTAAATCAAAGAATGGTGTTATTGATAGAAAAATGTTTTCTTCTTAACATTAAAATTATACCTCATTTCAAACCTTATCCTAGTGCAGCAAGTACCATTGCAACCAAGACCTACAAATTAACACATTTTTGAAAGTGGTGTAAAAAAATATCATTGATATAAACCAAATCGTAAAATCAACCCTTAAATATTTACTTTTTTAAGGTTAGTTTATCACTCCAACCACAAGATAATACATAATGGCATGAAAATATCACCATTTTAGATGTCAACATTCAACATAATTTTTTATTTTAAATAAACAAGTCTTATACAAATTACATTTAATGAAACATAAATTATTTCGTTACATTGTCCATATTCAAAACAAAAGAGCTAAGAAATTTTGTTATATATTCTCCTTAATAAAAACATATAATTCATAAAACATAGAAATGATTCATAACTTCATGTAAGATCATATGTAACTAAGAACACTCATTTTTGGTTACCATACAAACATCATATTGATAAAAAATACATAAAATGTTTCATACACTTAATCAAATTCATCCATGGATTCTGACACACCATCAGAATCTGCATTGTTTTCAGATGAATCACTGTATGAAGATGTAGATGATCCATATCCTTCTCTATTATCAATGAGTGCATCATTTGAGTCTGCATATATGCCCAACATTTCATATGTCAAAAGCCTCTTTGATCTATGACTAGATTCAACAAAATTACATCTTGCACTTATCTTTTGCGGCAACAACCTCTTGATAATCTCTATGGTCCTAGAGCGAAGAGTTCCTCTCATTTTCAAATTGAAGTCATAGACAAGTATGTGAACATCCTCTAATTTTAATAGGTCGGTGCGACGACGAGTTATATTTTGACCCTTTCTTTTTCTCTTTATGTTGTTATGTTTCTCAACCACCATCTCTTGCTTGTACACACCATTGGATGGGTGTGTACTTGTTGCATACCTTTGCACCTCAATTGCTATAACATATTCATTTTCTTTATCGATCCTTATAACCTTTGCAATCCAGAATGGATAACCATGTGGATATTTAGTTGCTAAGATTGCAATCATGCAACCCTCCTTAATATCTTGTGTTGAACCTGTTAGAATATGAAGGATTGTGCTCATTTTATCATTGACAATACCCTTGTCACCCAACCATAGGCTGAAGCCACTCTCCGAGCACCTTGACCTTGACAGAGAAAAGAATCTTGGTAGAAATCCAATAGCCAAGAGAGGCTAATGCACCAAGCAAGAAGTAACCAAGCTGAATAGATAGTCTCACCCAAACACTGGCGCAGTACCTTCCCTAGGACTTGCAGACAAAACTGTTGGACTGCAGTGCGTAGAAACTACTCTATGCAATTATGAGAGGTGTGTATAATAAGAAACTGTCGCCCTATATTTATAGTAATTCTGGTAGGCTTGCCTGGGCTAACTTCTCCTTCTGGGTACTAATTAATTCATATTAATTATATTTCTGCAACCGACATCTTGTCTAGGGTTTCTTTCATTTCTTTGCTTCCTTCCAGAACATTCTAATCTTGTCAAAGGTCATAATAGAGGTTCATACCTCTCGAAGATACCATAATATCAACACTCCCTCATAGCTAGGGAGGTATGGTATTGAGCACAAACAGACCATTCAACTGGTAGTATCACGAGCACCGTCATTATTATCCAACTGGATAATCTCCTATGACAACTGGTACAATATCAATTGATAGAACACACATGTGTTTATCCATGGTAGTACACAACTACTCAAACCGTGACACATAGTCACAAACAGTGGAACAAATCCACCACAGTAGTATATCTCTACTGTCTGGAGACAGGCAGTCTCCATAACAATCCTCTGATGCCAACCTGCACAAAACAATATTGTTAAACTAAACTGAATCATCTGGGCCAATCTTTCACTCAAGTCTCTGAGATATGAAAGAATATATGCTCTTAGAGTAGAACAATGAGATATCTTGACTATTCTTCTCAAGCAAGGAAGAATAATTGTCTTGTCTTCTGAACCTAGACCATTCCCCACCCCGGGCCATTCTTTCTACACTAATCAAAGTGCACCCTAGAGAGAATGTATAAACCCTAAGAAATGCATGTCCCTGATTGTTGAGCCTGGACCATTCCCCACCCCGGGCCATTCCTCCTATACTAATCAAAGTGCACCTTGAAGAGAATGTATAAACCCTAAGGAATGACTGTCTGGACCATTTCCTCTGTTAACCACAAGAGGAAAATATTATCCCGCATCAACCTCCAAAACAAACCATTCCTCATGTTAACCACAATGATAAATCGTTGTCCAGCGAGGCGGGTTAGTCTTCTTGAGTAACCCTCAAGAAGAGAGACTTCCCTAGACCACTCCCCATGTTAACCACAATGGGAAGTCATTGTCTATGATACATCAACAATCTGGACCATTTCCCATGTTAACCACAATGGCAAATCGTTGTCCGTCAGAAATCTCAATCCACTTTTCGAACAGGAAAGAATCTATCCAAGCTAGACTATTTTTCAATCACAAAAACAAATGTCTTCAATAATATTTTCAGTGCTCCCCCTTCCAACCTAGAGAGTCATTTCTTCCCTTTAAACTAAGGGAGTTATTTCCACGATCCCCATCTTATCTCGGAAATATGAAAACTTTATTTTGGATAGAGGTTTTGTCAGGATATCTGATGTTTGCTCATCAGTGGGGATATATTCGAGCTTTACCTCTACTTCCTGGACTTTGTATCGAATAAAGTAGTAATTGATCTCGATGTGTTTCGACCTTTCATGAAACACATGATGTTTTAATAATCTTATACAACTCTGATTCTCACAATATATTATGGTCGATTCTGGAATCTGATCAAATAAATCAGAGATTAACTTTCTTAGCCATATTGCTTCTGTGCATGCTTCACATGCTGCCATATACTCTGCTTCTGCTGTGTTGAGTGCGATAGACTTCTATTTCCTGCTGCCCCAAGATATCATAGTGGAGCCCAAGATGAAACACATACCTGAAGTGCTCTTTCTGTATTCTGCACTTCCTGCCCAATCAGAGTCTGTGAATCCATGAAGTTGGATATAACTAGATGTGGTATATCTCAAGCCATAGTTTATTGTCCCATGAATATATCTTAATGCATGCTTTGCATCTATCCAATGTTCATGTCTTGGTTCCACCTGGAATTGGCTTAGTGTATTCACGACAAAGAAAATATCTGGTCGAGTATTTTCCAAATACATCAATGAACCAATTAGTTGTCGATATAGAGATGGGTCTACTGGATCAGAATCTGGATCTTTCACTTTTCTTATATTCACATTCATAGGAGTGTCCATTGATTTACCATCCATCATTCCAAATTTCTGAAGGATCGTTATTGCGTACTTTCCTTGTCCAAGGAATACTTCACCACGCTTCTGCCATACTTCTAGTCCCAAGTAATAATGCATGAGACCTAGATCTTTCATATCAAATTCAGAAGCTAATTCCTTCTTGCATTGGATGATGAGATATTATTCACATGTTATGAATAGATCGTCAACATATAGTAGTAGGATTACAGGTGCATTGTCCATGACTTTATAGTAAAGGTTTGGATATGCATGACTCTTGGAGAAACCAAGTCTCGTTAGATAGCTGTCCATTATGGCATACCAAGCCCTTGGAGCTTGCTTGAGTCCATATAGATCTTTCTTTAATCTACAAATGTGAGTGTCTCTGGAATGTACATCAAACCCTTGAGGTTGTTCAATATATAATTCTTCTTCAATTGCTCCATTGAGGAAAGTTGTCTTTACATCCATCTGATGTAGGTTTCATCCCATGGAAGCGGTAAGAGATATGATAGCTCTGATGTAAGTATATATAGCCACCGGAGAAAA
>JZKD02S2076542.1:40159-50854 GCA_000966675.3 Picea glauca | reverse complement strand
TGGGAGTGCTAGTAGGTTGTGGTAGGGCCGTTGTCACACCTCTCCCTCAATATCTCTAGTTTTCATGCATGGCCCCTTTACTCCAAATGTGAGTCTGATTAGCAAGAAATCGTCATCTTGCATCTATCAACGAACATGTCAGTGATCCGTAAACAACATCATAATAGACCCAGTCATATGACACATATGAAATAACATAAACACTCAAAACCATATATAGTCCACTCCTTGACTCGATCGAGGGTCTAAGGAGGTCCATCGATTCCATCAAAATCCTCAATCTGTCAAGAGTTCTGCACACTCAAGAGAAACCAATCAATAACATATGTCTATACATGATAACATAACATGACATCATAATCCAGAGTCTCAACATCATAATCCATAAGCTAAGAAGTCAATCATATAACGAACTAGATTACTTGCACACAAGTGTCCTCAAAGATTAAGTCACATCAGGTGCTCGCAAGAGGAGGATGTTACAATGAAATCATCACTAGTCAATGCAACATTGAATCCTTTTTTATGTGATTTCAAATTTCGGGAGGCTGCTATGTTGACCGTTTTTTTTTGTCCTCTACTTATCAAAGCCAATGTAAGAAACCCTATTTTATGCCTTTGTGTCACCTATAAATTGGTTAAATTCCAACACCATTCAATTAACAATCATTTCACTTAAGTCATAATGAGTGAGGTACCATAAATTATGAAATATATGCTATCTACAGGTTTATATTTGTAACAAAAAAATGCTTACAAAAATGGAAATTGCCTATTTATTTTGTTATGATAAAGGTATGATACAACAAATGAAATCATATTTGTGATTCATTATGCAACAAGAAATGAAGTTGATTATTTTCACTTAAATTGATACTATTTCATTCTAGTAGTGGTGACTTCCTGCAAGTGCTGCAATTTTTGTTTTCCTCTGTCATGGAAAGAAAAAACAAAACACCCTCAAGGAGAACATGGAGGAGCAAGTTGTTAAAGTATTAAAAGAGCCAAGTCACAACACCAACAAGATAAGAGACATGAAAATATATTAGACGAATAAAGTTTATTTCTTTGAAATGTCTCTGTTATGCTCTAGTTTGCACTACACTTGGATAACTTGGACAAAAAACATGATTTACATCTACCATTTTTCCATGTTATTGGTTAGCATTGTTATTTGTCCATAAGTATACTTAATAGGAGATAAAATTCCCACAATTTGTTTTTCCCTAAACAAACAAAGTGATTTGTGCTCTCCTCATCTACTTTTCATTCACTTCTTAGCAAGTTCATATAGAGGCCAAGTCCTAAATTTTTTTCAGGTTGATAAGTTTGATGTGGAAATGCATCGTCCATTGATATTGCACAAGCATCCAATGTGTGCAGAGTACCTTTTTAAGCATGACATTTTCTTACTTGTTGAGCCAATTCATCCATAATAATATTGGACTCGATGTTCTTGCATTCTTCCATGTTATTCTTCAAGGGAATATTATTTACAAATTGGTTTTCTTATTTTGCAATTCACCTTTAGCATTGTGATTTTATATTCTATCCGCTATCCATAAACCACTAAAATTGTAATTTAATTAACTTTAAATGTTACTCATTGATGATATATTGTCTTTTAATTGAATCATTTGACCATATTTTAAAAATGTGAACTTTGATGTTTTTATTTGAAAGAGAATAATAATACTCTTGCCCATTGGAGAAGAATAATATTGTAGTAGACCTCTGTAGTCTGAGAGTTAGGTAAAGGTAGTGTTTAAATTTCTATAACAAAAATGGTATCTAGAGTTCAACTAAATAGTTTAGTGAGATTATGTAACCAACCCACTGCATTTAGCATCTAGCATCAAAGTAGGGTCCAATTTTCGATAACTCATTATTTAAAGAATCAATAAAAGATATAGGGTAGGGGGGCTAGAGATATATAAAGAGAGAAATGGGCAAACAATAAAGGAGAGGGGGGAAGGTGGATATAGTGAGAGTGATACTAACAAGAAAGAGTGAGAGAAAGAGGTAGTAGATGTAGGAGAGAAAGAGAGGAGTGCTAATGGGAGGGATGGAGAGAGATAGAGGGAAGCGGGGGTAGAGAGAGAATGTGTGAGTGTCAGAGGGGGGGAAGAGAAATAAAGAGAGGTGTGTTGGAAAATGACTGTTTGAGTGTGTGAGAGGGATAAAAAGAGAGTGGATAGAGAGAGAGAGTGAGTGGAAGAGGGGATACATAGTGGGGAGGGGTAGATGTTGTTGGCATGTTTTACAGGGAGCGTATGCTTTTCATTGATGGAAAGTACAACAACGATGATGGCTTGAGTACAACAACGATGATCAGCAGTACAGAGATAATCAGGGAAGAGAAACAACCATGATCATTGGATCAACAATTCAGAATACCCGATGGCTATCAGATCTCAATGTAGACAAGAAGAGAATGTTGAAGAGGAGGATAGATCTCATGCATTAAATCCAAGCACATGATTCGACCATCATTGGATCAAGGAGAACCTACACGTTCTTTAAAGTGCAAGGAGTAGCGGGCTCACAAAATCCCGAAAGAAGGAGGACCATCCATCATCAGAGAGGACACATGGGGAAAGATCATCAATTCGCTGACTGGAGAGTCAAAGGAATGGGGTTCCCTAACCTCTCAAAATTGCAATATGCAAAATCACAACTTAATATGAGCCATCAGATTAAGGTTTGATTTGGACCGTTGATCCCAGTCCATTTCATAGTTTCGTGGATCAAGAGTTGGAGATGTCAAAGAATAATAACCACAAGAATCATAAAATCATGATATGCAGAATCACGACTTAATCTGAGCCGTCAGATCAAGGTTTGATCTGGACCGTTGATCCCAGTCCATTTCAGAGTTTCACGGATCGAGAGTTGGAGATGTCAAAGAATAATAACCACAAGAATCCCAAAATCACGTTATGCGGAATCATGACTTAATCTGAGCCGTCAAATCAAGGTTTGATCTGGACCATTGATCCCAGTCCATTTCAGAGTTTCGTGGATCAAGAGTTGGAGATGTGAAATAATGATAACCACAAGAATCCTAAAATCGCTATGTGAGGAATCGCGACTTAATCTGAGATGTCAGATCAAGGTTTGATCTGGACCGTTGATCCCATTCCATTTTAGAGTTTCGTGGAGAGAGAGTTGGAAATGGCAAAGAATAATAACCACAGGAATATCGAAATCGCGATATGCGAAATCGTGACTTAATCGCAGCCATCAGATCAAGATGTGATCTGTACCGTTGATCCGACCCCATTTTGGAGTTTCATGGATCGGGACTTTGTAGTGACAAGAAGACTGAACATCAAGAATGTCAAAATCATGAAATGAAAAATCACGAAATGATCTAAGCCATCATATCAAGTGTTGATCAAGACCGTTGATCCCACATCATTTCGGGGTTTCGGGGATCGCGACTTGGAGAGTCGAGATGCCTCATCTCTAGATTTATGAAATTTGAAATCACGAAAGCACCTTATGCATAAGGATGTGGTCACAACCCTTAGTCACATCAGCGAGATATGGAGGAAAGAGATAGAGCAACCAAGCTCCTTTTCAGGGATCGTGACTGGGAATGTCATGACACATAGTCACACAAATGCCGAACTACCGAAAGACGAAATTCCGAAATGAATGCAAGATCCCTTGGAATCAATCCAATGGTGCAGGTGAATTTGAACAAGATTGGAGGGCTACAGTAGCACGACACAGTGTAACTCTGAGAAACCACATATGGTTTTTTCCATAGGACTTGAAGACACTTAGGGATGATTGACAGAGGAGGTGAAGAGTCTCTGGGAATCTTCAAGAGGAATGAAGATGTTCGTGGAGCAGATTGACAACTGGATGAGCATTAAGGCCTGTAACTAGAATAGAGAAGGTGAGCTCAACTATCACAGAGAAGAAGAAGAGTCTCAAATGACCAGAGAAGCTGAAGAGTCATGATGATGGTCAGACAAAGAACTCAAGTTGTGGAGGAATTTGGCATAGAGTGAGCATGAAGAGGCATTGCAAATATTGCATGTAGAAATACAACAAAAACTATAAGAATGTGGAAAAAATAAGAGATTGTGTTGTTGTCGTGGGGAAGGATTCAAGTGTGAGCAAGGAGGTAGAGCGCAGGTGCAGAAATGCATAGTAGAGGAAGGTTGCATTGAAGGGATATGGTGGAGAGAGTATAAAAGGATGAAGAATAGAAGGTGCAAGGGGCGTGCAGAAGACACTGATGTAGACAAAACAAAGTAGTGTAACAGAACAACGACAAGGCTGGTAAGCCATTGAATAACTTTATATCACTGTAATAAGTTTTAGTAACAAGGAATTTATATACCAGGGTGGTTGAGAGGTGCTAGAGAGGACTCGTGTCCTCAAAGGTTCAAGTGGGTGCTTGAACACAAGGAGTTGGTGCTTCCTTCTAGTTGGTGCTAGAGAAACCAGGGAGTTGGTGCTTCTTTTTAGTTGGTGCTAGAGAAACCAAGGGGTTGGTGCTTCCTTCTAGTGGGTGCTAGAGAAAATAGAGAGTTGTTTCTCTCAGCAAGTTGCAGCTTTCAAAACTAGAGGTTGTAGCCTCACAATGAGTTGGTGGTCATATGTATGATAATGTAAAGAATGTAGATAATACTTATCATATAATGAAAAAGAGGTTTTTACCCTGTATGGTTTTCCTCATGACTTATCTGTCTCTGTCTTTCTCATATATGTGATTGATGTTGAATGTGCCTTGGTTTATTTCTCTGCATTATTGTAATCATATTTGAGTGCCTTGTAAAGATTTTAAAAGAAGCATAATTGTTTAAGCACGGTAACAACTGATTCCCCCCCCCTCTAAGTTTCACAACAATTGGTATAAGAGTCAGCCCCTTTTATCTAAGGGTAGATCCTAGAGCTTAAACATGTCAATCCATGAAGGAAATTCAACCAATAAGGCCCCTCTGTTCAATGGAACAAACTTTGCCTTCTGGAAAGTTAGAATGAGAACCTACATAATGGCTTTAGGTGCAGATGTCTGGGATGTGGTATATATTGGATATGTGCTGAAAGAAAATAGAGAAGAATTTCATCTAAGAAAACATGATTAAAGTTGGTTATGGCATAAAAGACTTGGACATCTAAACTTTGACCACTTAATCAAGCTCAAAAACCTCGAGGCAGTAAAAGATCTTCCAAGAATATCAAATCCCCAAGACTCAATGTGTAAACCCTGTCAAGTAGGGAAGAAAAACAAGACACAGTTTAAGTCCAAGAGCTTTACTTCAATAGAGAAACCACTCCAGCTAGTTCATATTGATTCATGTGGACCATTAAGACAGGATGGCACAGGGAAAGAAAACTACTTCATGTTGATTATCTATGATTACTCTAGACTTACTTGGGTTCCCTTTCTTAAAGAAAAACTGAAGCATTTGAGAAGTTTAAAATATTTAAGGCTTTAATTGAGACTCAAACAGGGAAGAGGTTAAAGGCAGTAAGATCAGACCAGGGAGGACATTTTATGCCAAGAGACTTCAGGAAATTCTGCAATGAGCATGGGATCAAGAGAGAATACACAATCCCAAGAACTCCACAACAAAATGGAGTAGTTGAGAGGCAAAACAGAACAATGCAGGAAATGGCCAGGTCAATAGTGAATGAGAAGAAAATTGGTCAAACATACTGGGTAGAAGCAATACACACAATAGTCCATGTGCTTAACAAAGCCCACCTCAGACCACAAAGTCACAAGACACCTTATGATTTATGGTTTGGAAGACTTGCCTCAGTCAAACACTTCAGAGTCTTTGGGAGTAAATGCTACATAAAGAATAATGATGAGAACCTCGACAAATATGATGACAGGGTGGATGAAGGTATTTTCTTAGGGTATGCTACAAACAGTAAAGGATACAGATGCTATAATAAGAGGCTACATAAAATGGTTGACTGTATTGATGTAAAAATTGATGAAGGAATCCCAGCAAGAGAGGTGTACAGTAATGAGTCTTCTACAGACGACACAGCTAAAGGTGAAGATGAACAGGTCCAAGAATCAGAAAACGAAGACTCTGAATCAGATGAAGACTCAGACACTTAGACAGACTCAAATCAGCAGTAAACTACAAATTCCTCCTCGAGAATCATTCAAAAGAATCATCCTACAAGTCAGATAATTGGGGAAAAAGACAAAGGTGTACAAATTAGAAGAAAGCTAAAAAAAAACACTGAACAATATCATACAACCTTCATATCCATGATGGAACCCAAGAATTTTAATGAATCCAAAAAAGATGACCACTGGGTTAAAGCAATGAATGAAGAACTTGATCAGATTGAGAAAAACAATACGTGGGAGATGATTCAAAGACCCGAAGATAAAAACATCATTGGATCCAAATGGATCTTTAAGAATAAGTTGAATGAGAAAGGACAAGTTATTAGGAACAAAGCGAGGTTATTCTGTAAAGGCTATGCTCAGATAGAAGGACTGGATTTTGATGAAACATTTGTGCTTGTAGCAAGATTAGAAGATATCAGAATATTTCTTGCCTATGCTTGTCATAAAAGGTTTAAAGTTTGCCAAATGGATGTCAAGTCAGCCTTTCTCAATGGATATTTAAGTGAAGAAGTCTATATGGAACAACCAGAGGGTTTCAAATTGTTTGATAACGCTGACTTACTATGCAAGATAAAGAAAGCTTTATATGGTTTAAAACAAGCCCCTCGAGCCTGGTATCACAAACTGGATATGTATCTCAAAGACAAAGGGTTCAAGAGAGGAACACCTGACAACAATCTGTATATGAAAACAGAGGATAATGATTTTCTCATTGTACTGGTCTATGTAGATGACATCATCTTTGGATTTAATAAGGATTCACTGGTACAATGGTTTTCTTCTGCCATGGAGTTTGAATTTAAAATGTTTATGATAGGATAACTATCATTTTTTCTTGGTCTGCAAATTACTCAGAGGCCCAAAGGGATGTTCATTTCTGAAGAAAAATATCTAAGAGAAATGCTGAAAAGGTTTCAAATGAAGATTCTAAACCTGTGGGTAAACCTATTGTAACTGGATGTAAATTAAGCAAGGATGATGATTCACCTAATGTTGATGAAAGCTCATATCGATCAATGATAGGAAGCCTACTGTACATCACAGCATCTCGCCCAGACATAATGCATGTTGTAGGAATGGTGGGAAGATATGAGGTTGCACCCAAACAGATTCATTTGCAAGTTGTCAAAAGGATATCTAGGTATTTAAAAGAAACAATTAATTATGGTTTGTGGTATCCCAGAAATCAAAATCTTTAGTTGACTGTTTATTTAGATGCAGATTGGGCAAATTGTGTTGATGAGAGAAAAAGCACCAGTGGAGGAGCATTCTTCCTGGGTGACTCCTTAGTAGCCTGGCTTAGTAAAAAGCAAGGTTCCATTTCTTTATCAACCACAGAGGCAGAGTACATTGTTGTTGCTACCTATTGCACCCAGGTATTATGGATGATTCAAACACTTGCAGACTTAGAGGTAAAATAAATTGCACCGATCCCAATTCATTATGATAACACTGGTGCCATTAGTGTGTCTAAAAATTTTGTATTCCACTCCAAGACCAAGAATATTTTCATAAAATATCATTTTCTGAGAGAGAAGGTCACCAATCAGACTGTTAAGGTCCATTACATTCCCACTACAGAACAAATTGTAGACATCTTTACTAAACCCCTGGCCAAGACACCTTTTGAATATCTCAGACAAAAGTTGGGTGTCATTTCATCTCACACCTAAAAGATTCCATCGTCTTAGGGGGAGTTTTGTATTATTTGAATATCTAATGCCTCCTAAAATTACTGCAATAGCTCAGGGGGAGCATGTTTTTTTTTTCTTTGACATTGATGTCAAAGGGGGAGAAAAGAATTTGGGTGCCTTAGTTTCCATCAATGACAAAGGGGGAGATTATTGGCATGTTTTACAGGCAGCGTATGCTTTTCATTGATGGTAAGTACAACAACGATGATGGCTTGAGTACAACAATGATGATCAACAATGCAGTGATAATCGGGGAAGAGCAGCAACCATGATTGTTGGATCAACAATTCAAAATTCCCTATGGCTGTCAGATCTCAATGTAGATAAGAAGATCACGCTGAAGAGGAGGATATATCTCAGGCATTAAATCCAAGCGTGGGATCCGACCATCGTCGGATCAAGGAGAACCTGTACGTTCTTTAAAGTGCAAGGAGTAGTGGGCTCACAAAATCCTGAAAGAAGGAGGACTGTCCATCATCACGCAGGACACGTGGGGAGAGATCGTCAGTTCGCTGACTGGAGAGTCAAAGGAAGGGGGTTCCCTAACCTCTCTAAATCGTGATCTGCAAAATCATGACTTAATCTGAGCCGTCAGATCAAGGTTTTATCTGGACCGTTGATCCCAGTCCATTTCAGAGTTTCGCGGATCGAGAGTTGGAGATGTCAAAGAATAATAACCACAAGAATCTTGAAATCACAATATCCAGAATCACGATTTAATATGAGCCATCACATCAAGGTTTGATCTGGACCATTGATCCCAGTCCATTTTAGAGTTTCGCAGATAGAGAGTTGGAGATGTCAAAGAATAATAACCACAAGAATCCTGAAATCACAATATGCGAAATCGTGACTTAATCTGAGCTGTCAGATCAAGGTTTGATCTGGACCATTGATCCCAGTCCATTTTAGAGTTTTGCGGACTGAGAGTTGGAGATGCCAGAGAATAATAACCACAAGAATCCCAAAATCGCAATATGCGGAATCATGACTTAATCTGAGCCGTCGGATCAAGGTTTGATCTGGATTGTTGATCCCAGTCCATTTCGGAGTTTCACAGATTGAGAGTTGGAGATGAAAAAGAATAATAACCACAGGAATCCCAAAATCACGATATGCGAAATCACGACTTAATCGCATCCCTCAGATCAAGATGTGATCTGGACCATTGATCCGACCCCATTTTGAAGTTTTGTGGATCGGGACTTTGTAGTGACAAGAACACTGAACATCAAGAATGTCGAAATTGCGAAATGCAAAATCGCGAAATGATCTGAGCAGTCAGATCAAGTGTTGATCAGGACCATTGATCCCATGCCATTTCGGGGTTTCGGGGATCACGAATTGGATAGTCGAGATGCCTCATCTCTAGATTCACGAAATGCAAAATCGCAAAAGAGCCTTATGCATAAGTCTGTGGTCACAACCCTTGGTCACATCAGCAAGAGATGGAGGAAAGAGCTAGAGAAAACAAGCTCCTTTTTGGGGATCGTGAATGGGAATGTCATGACAGTTGGTCATACAAATGTCGAACTGCCGAAAGCTGAAATGCCAAAATGAATTCAAGATCCCTTGGAATCAATCCAATGGTGCAGATGAATTTGAACAAGATCGGAGGGCTATTGTAGCACGACACAGTGTAACTGCCATAAACCACATATGGTTTCTGCTAGAGGACTTGAAGACACTTAGGGATGATTGATAGAGGAGGTGAAGAGTCATTGGGAATCTTCAAGAGGAAGGAATATGTTCATGGAGCAGATTGATAGTTGGATGAGCATTGAGGCCTGTAACTCGAACATAGAAGGTGAGCTCAACTATCACAGAGAAGACGAAGAGTCTCAAATGACCAGAGAAGCTGAAGAGTCACAATGATGATCAGACAAAGCACTCAAGTTGTGGAGGAATTTGGCATGGATTGAGTGTGAAGAGGCATTGTGAATATTGCATGTAGAAAGACAACAAAGACTATAAGAATGTGGAAAAAAGAAGAGATTGTTTTGTCATTCTGGGGAAGGATTCAAGTGTGAGCAAGGAGGAAGAGTGTAGGTGCAAAAATGCACAGTAGAGGAAGGTTGCATTGAAGGGATATGGTGCAGAGAGTATAACAGGCAGAAGAACAAAAAGTACAAGGGGCGTGCAGAAGACACTGATGCAGACAGAACAAAGTAGTGTAACAGAACAACAACAAGGCTGGTAAGCCATTGAATAACTTTATATCACTGTAATAAGTTTTAGTAACAAGGAATTTATATACCAGGGTGGTTGGGAGGTGCTAGAGAGGACTGGTGTCCTCAAAGGTTCAAGTGGGTGCTTGAACATAGGGAGTTTGTGCCTCCTTCTAGTTGGTGCTAGAGAAACTAGGGAGTTGGTGCTTCCTTCTAGTTGGTGCTACAGAAACTAGGGGGTTGGTGATTCCTTCTAGTGGGTGCTAGAGAAAATAGAGAGTTGGTTCTCTCAGCAAGTTGCAGCTTGCAAAACTAGAGGTTGTAGCCTCACAATGAGTTGGTGCTCATATGTATGATAATGTAAAGAATGTAGATAATACTTATCATATAAATAAAAAGAGGTTTTTACCCTGTATGTGTTTCCTCAAGAATTATCTGTCTCTGTCTTTCTCATATATGTGATTGATGTTGAATGTGCCTTTGTTTATTTCTCTACATTATTATGATCATATTTGAGTGCCTTGTAAATATTTTAAAAGAAGCATAATTGTTTACGCATGGTAACAACTGATTCACCCCCCCCTCTTAGTTGTCCAACAAATGTATGAAAGAGAGAGTAGATAGATAGTTTGAGACAGGGGCAGAGAGAGAGGGAGGGGTGGAGAGAGAGTGAAAATGATTGAGAGGAAGGGGAGATATAGAGATAAAGGGGGGT
>JZKD02S2076531.1:39481-50854 GCA_000966675.3 Picea glauca | reverse complement strand
AAAATCAACATGGTTAGTCGTATGACATCGAGTATATGATGGATGTGTGTTGGTAGTCGTATGACATCAAGTATATGATGGATGTGTGTTGGTTATAGTAGAAGACATATCCTTTGGAGGGTCATTGTATATAGTTGTGCACAAGATAAAATGATCTCCTCTAGGAGATGTTTTTTGTTGTTCTTGTTTCTTGTTCCAGGTAGGTCACAGGTAATAGCTCTGAGAAGGAGCCATAATCCATAATGATAGTCATGGGAGGTAGACATGGAGGGAAAGACCTTCCAACATGATATCAAGGAGAGACATTGCCAGACATGATCCTCGGAGATAGGAAGTCTCTAAGAGCAATGTACCTCCCAGGACAAGACCATGCCAAATAGCAAAGACAGTTTTAGTGATCATGGATACAGCCAGTCAAGACCAATGGTAGCACAACTATGGTGATAGATACAAGTAGAGGAGGATGTACTACATCCATAGGGAGTAGATATTGAGTTACCTCCAGAGAATGAGGAAGATCTACCTTTGGTGTCAGAGGGAGCATCGACAGAGGAGGAGTCACCTCCAACTTTAGAGGGAGTGTTGATGTTTGAGGAAACATCATGAGACATTCTCTCGGGAGGGTCCTATGTGGAACAGTAGGGGGGAATGTAGATTTCATCTTGACGTGCCTCAGATGGTGAGATGAATAAATCAAAACATTGGTTTCACAAGAAAACCTCGATATGTCTTGTGAGACATTAGTTCCATGAGGGAACCTCGATATGTCTTAGACATTGGTTTCATGAGGAAACCTCTATATGTCAAATATGGTCCAAGATGACATTACCTTTCAGAGGGAAAAAGTTGATCCTATTGATCAAATTGGTCCCATTGATCCTATACCTCCAATTAATGTTCCCAAAGATATTACAATAGGTCAAAAGAGACCTGCATGGGCTCGTCAAACTCCACAGGAGGCAGAAGGAAATTCAACTCCTCGTGGTACCTTGCGAGTGAGCAAGAGACCTCAGAGATATTCGTGCTATGCCGCAGCTACAAGCCACATCATTCATTTTGAGCCTTCCGGTTATGAGGAGGCAACTAGTCATCCAATATGGAGAGATGTCATGATAGAGGAATATCAATCCATCATGAAGAATGATGTGTGCGTGTTATAACCCTAATTTGCACCATACATGCTTACTTGGCATCAAGCCATCTAAGATTCCTTCTTTTCCAAAATACTGCTGAACAACTATTTAAAACACCTCTTTTATAAGGGCCCACACGCCCTACTCCATTATTGCATGCGTGCACACGCTAGTTGACCTAAAACAGCCAGCGTGTACCTACAAAAGCACAAAAAAAGGAAAGTTGTCGATGGAACACACAACTTTGGGTGAGTTAACTAAATCTTCCAACCATGCATGGCTGAGGGTTCGTCCAAATACCTAGCTTCTTCTAGCCTATAAAAGAAGGGTTAGGGGTACTATTTGGAGGAGGAGAATAATAGTAAATAAACTCTACCCAATTGCACATTCCCATTGTCCCAACCCTTTAGCCATCCTTGTGCAAAGAGAAATATAGAGCAAAGAAGTTGGAGGGCATTTGAAGAGGAGCCCAGGATCAGGTTCGCGGAGCGGTGGCCAGTCTTGACATTGTAAGTTGATTCATTAAAGTTAATAATAAAAAAATGTTTTTCCTGTCCCACTATATGAGTTCTTCATAGTTTTGTGAATAGATGCTTGAATCTCTAACCCATTAATCTGTAGAACAAATGCATGTAGAGTTTGTTGCTTGTTTTGTACGCAGGTTAGTCTAGGGAGGATAGTTGCTAACAAGCAATCAAGCGTGAAGAAGGATCGACATCGAACGTCCGGAACAAGGTATGTTCGTTTAACCATGTATTTTCTTAAAAGAAATGGGGATTAGGTTTGGGACAACGGTAGAAAGTAGGATTCCTTCGGTCTTATCTGCATGCATAATATAACCCTAAATGCTAATCCGTAGGGGGATTTCCCACCACAACAGAATTGGCGACCATACTGGGGAAGTCTCTAGGATTCCTGGGAATATTTTTGGGTATTTTTAAAAGATTGGTTTTCTTTCATGTTTTTTGAAATTTCTGCAAAGTCTGAGCTAACAGAGATTCTGGTCTTCCATACTAGCTATCTCTATTTCTTTGCTTAACTATGTTTTTTTTTCGAGACCCACAAAGTTACACGCGGCCTGCATAAGGTCTACACATGTGTACCCACGCCCTACTTTCTTACAACCTGCGTGTAAATGCTAGTTGAAGAAGTAACAATAGCGTGTATGATTCCAAAAAAAAATTGAGGCAATCATCCTCTTCCCTGTCAGAATTAGTCATTCTCAGGGGTTTTCTGGAACTCTTTCTAGTCTTGGTTGTTTGCAGTCTATAGCTTAGGGTTCATCTCAGATCGGTTTGTTTTACGAATTTTTTCCTTACATTGTTTTCTTTTTTCTGTTAAAGAAAGTGTCTAAGCCTTCAAGAAATCCTGCTTCTCAATATCAGTGGTGTCTTCCTGGTTTGGATTGTCTATTTTTATTTGTTTCAAATTTTTAGAGATACACACGGCCTGTATAAGGCCAACATGCGTGTACATGCCCTTTGTCTCTACACAGCTCGTGTGCACATGCTTGTTGTTGAATTTTCAGTAGTGTGCTTGTGAAGGATAGTTTTTCTTGAGGGTGAGACAATCATCCTTTCCCTTAACAAGAGTTATACCTCTCAGGTTTTTGAATCTCTGTCCTAGCAGTCAATAGCTTAGGTTTGAACTCAGCCATAGCTTTCTTTTTTCATTTAAAAGTTTTCATCAAAATTTTCTCTAGGGTTTTTAGACAAGTGTGAGAGTCCTTTTTTAAGTTGCTAGTGTGTGATTTCTTGAAGTGATTCTTTGCGATCTGCGATTAGGCCAGAAGTTTTTCTTGGTTTTTGACTTGTTGATATTTTTCCTTTTTTCTTTGTGAGCATTCAAATAAAAAAAAAAAAAAAAAATTTTTTATTTCTTTGTTTGGTTGAAAAGTGTTGTTTTGCATTAGTAACCAGGGAAAAGTCTTTGCCTTCATAAGTTATTAATGGTTTGCTTAGATTGTAAGTAGCTCGTAGTCGAGTGAAATCCTGCTTTGAGTTTGTTGTTCAAAAGATCTTAGAAATTTATTTTTTTTAAAGCATTAAGAGAAGGTTTTTGTTTCCATCTTTCTGTTCATTTTTACTTTAATCTTTCAAACATCACTAGTTTCACTTTCATACCCTTTGACATAAGACAAGCCATAAAATTAACGCTAAATCTAAAATTCATTAGACTTTTATGTTTGTAGGGTTAACCAACTAGTTCAGGATTAGGGCCTTGGATTAGGTTGGAGAGGAAACTCTTCAAGGCCATTAAAATCAAACATCGGAGTCTGAGTTAGGGAGTGTCCAAGTCCAGCATCGTGAAATTTATCCGGGACCCCCCTCTAACACAGGGGATAAACATGAGGTTGCGTGCGGAAAGGTAGTGGAGATAAACCCTCCAAAGCTGGACCAATCGTAGTGGAGAACACATATAGAGGGCTTGTATTGGGATTCCGTCGATTGCATTTGCCACGGAGCTTCATGGGTCTCGAATCCGTTCGAGGTCCTTAGTTGTCTTCCGGACCACTTGCTCTTGATACCCTGCTCATTGTGGTCTACCCGACTTTCGACTATACCCGCCTGGTGACTATTCGCGCACTGACAACCTAGTTGCCTATATTTTTTAGGGACATACACAGGTGACTACGGGGGTATACTATGGTACCTAGGACATACATCGGGCCATGCTTTGTAGAGTATACCTGGAGGGTGCTTCCGTGTTCGAGTTGCACTTGCACTGGTAAGTTGATCTAGTGTTGGTTGTTGTAACTGTTCTTCCAATTAATTTAGTGTTTGTCTGTCTTATCTTATAGGGACTTTTTTAGTGTGTGTTGTTTTTGAACGACTAGAATTCCCTAGAGTGTCTTTGATATTCTCACACAGTGGAGGATCACGAGCTCTGTCAGTTACGAAGGCTTCTTGGCCTACCGCCGGTTACACTGGAGCCACCCCCACCACCACTAAGGCGAAAGCTAAACCAACAAGGGTCTTTTGAAGCGACCGGGTCACAAGAAATTGTGCCCAACCAACATCCAGAGGAATCGACCATTTTAGACCTTGGAGCGAAAGCTTTTGGTCTAGTTGAAACCTCCACCACTGATCTTTCGGCACCCACCATCATATGGATTCATCCTTACGAGTTCCAGACAGTGTCGCACATAGCAATGGAAACAAGTGTTGTTACTCCTTCTGGGAATTCTTCAATTCCCACTATGGTTGTCACCACAGGAGAGTTTCCACCTCCTAACCCACCGTCACCGGTTCGAGCCACCATGGTCTCGACCGCCTCTACATTGCACAGTGGTCTGATCCCATCTTTGGCGGTGGCCATGACCCCTTTCACACCAAGTGCAACAGGCCCTCCATTCTCATATGGGATGCCTAGTTCAAGTACAAATCCTGTACTTTCCTACTCCACTTCACAGACTTCAGGTCTGGGGCAGGGAGCTCTAACGCTCCTCTACAAGGACACATGGGGGGCACTCCTACTCCTTTTAATGCTTTCCCTTACGGGAGAGGTCATACACATCCTTCGTCCCCTTCGCTCGGTGACACACATCAGCAATCCGCTGGGCCACCTACACACCATAGTTTACTTGGAGCGGGGAGTCAAGGACCACCTTCACATAATATGACAGTAGGTTCAACACTGTTTTCTTTGTTCGGTGCATTTGGTAACAAATCCTTCTCATTAGCTACTTTCCCAACTAGGGGCAACCCTAGTTTCAGACAACCTATTCCTATGCAGGGTACTATTCCTGCACAGGGGGCACACCTAGGAACTTCTTTCGTATTAGGGCCTTGGAATTCTTAGCAAGGATCCGTTCCCTTGTCAAGAATGTTGATCTGGGGTAATTCTTTTCACAATAAATGGAACCTCGGACAAAGTACTATGCCTATCCCCGCGGGACCGATATGGGGCAACCCTTCCCAAATTCCTTTGAATGTAATGCATGCCCAACCATCTATGTCCTATTTTGGAAATCAGCCGATGATGTCTCCTCACATGAAAAATCCATATGCTGGCCATGGCCATGGTTTTTACCAGAACCCAGGCCAGCAGTCGAACTTTTCCTGGCAACCTAGTGTCAGTCAAACTCCAGGCCCCTTTTTCCCAGGTTATCACCAACAACCCAAACTACCCTTCCTGGCAACCTTGAATTTGCTAGACTTGACAAGGTTGTTGAATGATCCTATTTGTCATGATCTGCGTTGGCCTCCTATGCTGACAAAGTTTCCTTCATACATCCCAAAGTTCGAGGCCAAGCCTAACGAAGATCCAGGAGATCATGTGATTACCTTCCATCTTTGGTGCTCATCTAACTCGTTGAAAGACGACTCTATACAGTTGTGATTGTTTCAACGTACTCTCATTGGGAGTGCCGCAAAATGGTACATTGAGCTCTATCGCTCAAGATACTCTTCCTTCGGTGAACTGACGATGGATTTCCTAAACCATTTCCAGTTACCTGTGAGATACGACATTGGCACCGAATTGTTGGCCAATTTCTCACAAACAAAAGCGGACCATATCTCTAATCACATCCGAGAATGGAGATGCCAAAAGAGTTTAATTAAGGTACCAGTCCCACCAGCATTCCTGCTCGAGTGGTTCCTTAAGTCTTTGGTCCCACAGTTATCCAAAGACATCGTGACGTCGAGAGTATTTTTCGAAAAACGCACCATCATGCAAGCTCAACAACTTGAGCTAATCTATTCTTAGTCCAGTTTATTATATGAGATCTTGCCAGATGCGCCACGCTCAATACTTGATAAAACTAGACAAAGAGTTGGACCACATGCCGATGGTATTGTTGGTTCAGCACAAACACAGCCCACTAAGCAATTGATGAAGCAATTGTCTATACAACACACAGCGGCCATCCAAACTACTGCTTTGGCTGCTCCCCCTACCAAAACATCGGATGTACACACAGTGCAATCGACTAATCCAAAGGCCACTAGCAGTGTGAAGGAAAGAAAAAAAAATGAAAGAAGGGTAAGGGGGATAAAAAACCTACCGATAATGCTGGCTGGGACAACACTGAGAAACAAAAGGCAAGGTATCCATGCAACTTATGTGCGGAAGACCACCCGACCCATCTATGTCCTCGGCTTGCAGAAGCCCAAAAGTTTGTGACACAACAACAACCCGATGTGTTAACCAATCCATTTCAACATGGGAAAAATCTAACCCAAGCCTCTGCAAGCATGAAAGGGGGCAGCCAAGGACCCTCTCCGTCTTTGAACAACCCCGCATCTGCGAATGTATATATGGTGAAGGGTGATGCTTTTATATTGACTAGAGCGCATAACTATAGTAAACCAAGCACTTCTGAGAAGGGAAAAGAAGCCAAACTCCCATCTCTTCCTCTACAGATTGAGAAGATGTTGGGTGAAACAATGACATGCATCCCCAAGGGCGCATTCAAAAAAGATTCTCACAACCCAAACGCAAGGGCCGCCCAGAACTATTCTGTGGTGGAAGATTTATCACAAACCCTTTGTGTGATGTCCGCTTTGGAGGTCCTCCAGAGCTACCCTTCCCAGAGGAAAGCCTTGTTAACCGCTTTAGGATCTACCAAGACTTGTAATCCGGGTACAATCATGCTAGATACAACCGACCTAAAACCTCGTCTGCCTTACCACATAGTGTTTCAAATAGTAGTGGCTTATCCCACAAAAACTTTTACTCAGAATATCTTCCACACAATGGTTGATGAGGGAGCCTCAACATGCATTATGTCGTTGGCATGTTGGAAGGATGTTGGCCAACCCGTTTTGTCTCCGTCACCTACTATCCTCACCGCTTTCGACGGTCGTTCGTTCTGACCACATGGTATCATTCCCTCTTTCCCCATGTAATTAGGAAGGAAGACCGTGTGTGTCGAGGTAGAGGTAGTCAATGCGCCCCTCGACTATAACCTCTTGTTAGGGAGGATTTGGACTTATGCCATGCAAGTTGTGGTTGCTACAGTTTTCCAGGTCTTGTTGTTTCCACACGAGGGCCGGATTGTGACAATCGATCAATTGTCTTTCTCCAGACCTGACCCTTCATTGGGGGCATCCATGGTCCCAATGATTGATAATCTACAACCAAGCGTGGTTAACGTAGGCGTTGGTTTGTTCCCATCTTTGATGGGTACCTTTGATTACCCATCCCCTCAAGGCGATATCAAGTTTATATCCAGTCACCATAAGGTTGAGATTTTTCAAGTTTCATCGTTTTGCATGACTTACTTCAACGATCCGTGGATACTTCCTTCCCCATCGGCCACGATGGATGGGACAGGGCACCCGGGCATGTCCATGCCCTTGTCCATAGCTGAAGTAGCATACTCTTTAGTCCAACAAGCTTCAACTAACACTGATCCAACTCCTGCACAAGAGTTCGGTCCACTTCTAGAGCCTATTTGAGCTCGGGTTTCTCTCGTTGACACCGATTCATTAGACTTAGTCTTGCCTTCTGATGAAGCTGTAATTGAAGCAATGACTAGTCTGGACAAACCCTGGGAAGATCTTCACTCCAGATCATACTTCCTCCCAGAGTTAAGCAGAATTGAAGCCAGAGAATTCACCTTGACTATGACAGGAGATAGGTATTGTCCTATTAATCCCTTAGCTACACACGAGGTTTATGTTGAGGGTAATATGGAAACTATCGTTGAAACCTTACCGATCAATATCTCCCGAAACCCTGGCATCATGGAGAATGTTTTTGTCAGAGCTGACTACTCCCCCGGAGAGATTTGAATCAACCCAGATCTTTTTAAATAATTCCGCGACGTTTTTGCCTGGTCTTACAAGGAAATGCCAAGCATCAATCCAAAAATACTTGAACATGAAATCACAACTTATCCAGATGCCAAGCCTGTCCGTTAGAAGCTTCGTCCAGTTAACCCCAAGAAAGCAGCAGCCATTAAGGTTGAGGTTGAGAAACTGTTAAAAGCCAGTTTTATCTATCCTATCCATTTGACCCAATGGGTGTCAAACCCCGTGCCGGTCAATAAAAAACAAGGCACAATCCATGAATGTATAGACTTCCGTGATTTGAACAAGGCATGTCCCAAAGATAATTTTCCCACACCATTCATCGACCAGATAATTGATGATGTGCAGGTTGCGAGGCCTTCTCTTTCATGGATGGTTTTTCGGGATATAACCAAATACAAATCAAACCTAAAGACCAGCACAAAACAACATTCATCTGTCCATGGGGTACATTCACATATCGTAAGATGCCTTTTGGTCTCAAAAATGCTGGAGCCACCTTTCAGTGGGCCATGTCTTTTTCTTTCCATGACCTCAAGCATATAATCGAGGCCTATTTAGATGATTTAGCATCTCGATCTCGCAAGAGAACGAATTATCCCACACACCTCCGACTTATCTTTAAGCGTTGTTGCTACTTCCAGATTCACTTGAATCCAAACAAGTGCAGTTTTTGCGTAACATCAGGACGTTTGTTTGGTTTCATAGTATCAACAACATGGATCATGGTCGATCCTCTCAAGTTTGAGGCAATAATTCAGTTTCCCCCCCCACACACAATCCTTCAACTTCAGAGTCTACAGGGCAAGGCGAATTTTTTAAGACGCTTCATCGCTAACTATGCCGAGATCACCAAGGGCTTTATGCACTTACTTAAGAAAGACGTTCCTTTTTATTGGGACGAAGTTGCTCAACGCTCTTTCGCCGCATTGAAACATGCACTCACAACTGCCCCTCTGCTCTGGCCACCTAACTATAACAAGGATTTCTTATTATATCTGACTGCAGCAGAGTCAACCATTGGCATGGTCTTAGTTCAGGAAGATGACTTGTTCTCAGAATATGTCATCTATTACCTGAGCCGAGGCCTTGTAGGACCGGAACTCAATTATTCTCATATCGAAAAACTTGCGTTGACAGCAGTCCATGCTGTTCAACGGTTCCGTCATTATGTTATGTTTCGCAAGACCACCATCATTGCTGTCGTGAATCCATTTCAGTACATGTTGACACGATGGGTAATAGGTGGAAAGATCAGTAGATGGATAGTCGTCCTCCAGGGGTTTGACTTAGATTTCGTTTTAGCGAAATCCAAAAAGTCATTGGTCTTCGCAGAACTTATTTCAGAACTTTCGGTTAAGTCAAGTGATCTTGTGCCCGAAGAGTCGCCTATCAGAGGAGATATGTTTTTTATCACCTCTTCGGATCCCTGGTATGGAGATATACTTATCTATCTCCAGACTTTGAAGTGTCCCACCTCTGCTTCTCGTGATGAGCGTCGATGCATACACCATCAGGCTAAGAATTATCTCATACTCGATGATACATTGTATTGGAGAGGTGTAGATTGCATCCTGTGCCGATGTCTCACTCACGAAGAAGCAGTTATCGTGCTTAACGATTTCCATACCGGAGCCTGTGGCGGTCATTTGTCTGGGTTGGAAATAGCCCAAAAGATTCTATGAGTAGGTTACTTCTAGCTGACACTTATCAAAGATTGTATCGAATCGATCAAGAAGTGCCACCCATGCCAAATCTTCTCTCGGAAGATGAGGGCACATCCCTCTCCCATGTTTCCTATCATCATAGTTGGTCCCTTCACCAAGTGGGGGATTGATTACACTACATGAAACCCTCCTTCAACAAGGGGCAACCGCTATATCATCGTAGCCGTAGACTACTTCACAAAGTGGGTTGAAGCTATGCCAATGTTTAAAGATGATGGAGAGACTGCAGCTCTCTTTTTATTCAACCAGATAATAGCAAGGTTCGGCATCCCAAGGGAGATTGTCACTGACCATGGAAATCACTTTCAAAACCAGATGATGACTGAGTTAACGTCAAAGCTTAGGTTACAGCAGGAACATCCATCACCCTACTACCCCCAAGTAAATGGTCAGGTGGAAGCTGTGAACAAAACTCTTAAGACCATTCTACAGCGAACGATCAACTTAGCCAAGTCAAATTGGCATTTGATGTTATACTTGGCATTATGGGCTTACCGAACGTCTATTAAGACTGCAACCGGTTTCTCACCTTTCCAACTCGTTTACGGGCTGGAGGCAGTCTTGCCTATCGAATGTCATATCCCATCTCTAAAGTTGGCAGTACAATTATTGCCAGACACTTCTCCACTTGAAGAACAGTTAGTATACCTTGAGCAGCTAAATGAGTAGTGTTGTGATGCGGCCTTGGCCAACGAGGCTTACAAAAATAAGTTCAAGTGTCAGTATGATAGGTCCGTTCATCCTCAGATTTTCTCTGAAGGTGACCTTGTCCTGGTCTATGACCAAGATAAGGACCCCCTGGGGGCAGGAAAATTCAAACCCATGTGGATCGGACCTTTCATCATAAAAGAGGTTTTAAAAAAGGGTGCTTATTGTCTAGTTGACTTTGAAGGGAATTATTTGGCGGAGCCCAGAAATGGGCTTTACCTCAAGAAGTATTACTCATAGGCAGGTCACCATGGTTAACTTTTTGTAACATATGTATAGTCTTTGTACTATTACTTTCTAGTTTCTTTTAGTGTTATGGACATGTCGTTGATGTTATCTTTCGTCACTGTGGCAGATGTCAAGTGACTCCAAGGTGTTCATTGGGTATGCAGATGGTGCTAGTCGGCACACTCAGAGGCTTGCCTCCACAGCTTGGGTAATTTCTACACCTCAAGGCTAGTTATTATATTTTGGAGGTATATGCTTAGGTGACACCACAAACAATGTCGTCGAGTATAGTGCAGTTATTGAGTTGCTTCGTGACACTTTGTCATTTGGTAGCTCTCGTCTCTGGGTCTATCTCGATGCTTAGCTGGTTGTGTCTCAGTTAAATAGAGTATACAGGGTTCATGATTCGACTTTACACCGACGATTCCTTAGGGTACGTCTCTTAGAACGAAACTTTGATTATATTACATATTTTCATGTTCCTAGAAGATTAAACCAAGTTACAAATACTCTAGCTAATCAAATTTTAGATTGGCATCTTGCACACATATGAAAGAACATTAACATAAATATGTAAATACATTTTTTTCACACATGATCCATAAGACACAAAAGACATAAAAATCCATATATAATATCATAAAGTAACCAGAGTACACAGATGGACACAAGCGCCTCAAAAATATGACCAATAACGAGTCACAGGGCTTATGCCCTCAAAAATTATATATAAGTAGTGCTCGTGGCACCTAAAATGTCTAGCTAAGGTCAGGGCCTATGGGCCCTGTTATACTGATCCACAGCATTGGCTAAACACCG
>JZKD02S2076520.1:24874-42184 GCA_000966675.3 Picea glauca | reverse complement strand
TATGGAATCACAACCCATCTGTGTCCTCAACAGTCCTAACACAAAATCCATGCTCATCGCATCCCACGACCTCTCTGGTATTGACAGTGGTTGATACAACCCTGTATTTTGTCTTTTCCCCTTTGCATGCTGGAAAATCTTGCATCTGTTCATCAATTTCTTGACATATGTTCTCATCCCTAACCAATAGTATGAGCCATTTAGTTGCACAAAAGTCTTATCATGGCCGAAATGTCCAACCAATCCTCCACTATGTTTTTCCTTCAAGAGGTTGTCTCTCATAGATCATTTCGGTATACACAATTGGTTACCCCTGAACAATAGTCCATCCTGAATCAAGTATTCAGTCCATTGGCTTCTATCCCTGAGAACTGGATTCTCACATTCTTCATAAGCATCTTTGAAATTTGGATCATCTCTGTACATGTCCTTAAGGCTGTCAAAACCTAAGGTCTTCACACGAAACTCTTGTAGAATCAAACATTTCCTGCTCAATGCATCAACAACCTTGTTAGCAGTTCCATAAATGTGTTTTATAAAAAAAGTAAATTTCTTCATATATTCAATCCATTTCGCATGCTTCTAGTTTAACTTGTCCTTCTGAGTTATGAATTGCAAAGCATGGTTGTCGCTATACAAGACAAACTCTTTCAGAACCAAGTAATGCCTTCATTTTTCCAGTGTCTGTATGAATGCATAAAACTCCTTGTCATATGTTGAATACTTCATCTTGGTTTCATTCAGCCTCTCACTGAAGTATGCAATCAGCCTGTTGTCTTGGCTTAAGACTGCTCCAATCACAAATCCACTTGCATCACATCTGACTTGGAAATGTCTTACTGAAATCTGGTAGAACCAAAACTGTTTTTCCAGTTATTTTCTCTTTCAACAACTTGAAAATTTTCTTCGCTTCCTCTGTCCAATGAAAATATTTATGTATTTTCTTAACTGTGTCCATCATTGGTGCACATATCCCACTAAAATTTCTGATGAACTTCTTGTAAAAACATGCCAATCCATGGAAGCTTCGAACTTCAAAGATACTCCTTGGCAATTGCCAATCTCTGATTGCTTTTAATTTTTCAGGATCCATATTCAACTCATTCAAAGAGATCACAAACCCCAAATAAATGAGTTCCTTCTTCATTAAATATGATTTCTTCAAATTTGTCAGCAACTTCTCTTGCTACAACCTCCTCATTACTAGAGTTAAATGTCTCAAGTGTTCCTCCTCAGTCTTACTGAAGATTAATATATCATCAAGATACACAATCACAAATTTCTCAATGAAATCCTTCAAGACTTCGTTAATCAATCTTATAAAAGTACTGGGCACATTCGTCAAACCAAATGACATGACAAGCCATTCATATAGTCCTTCATTCGTCTTGAATGTTGTCTTCCATTCATCACCTTCTCTCATTCGAATATGATGATATCCTCTTTTCAAATCAATTTTTGAAAAAAACTTTGCTCCACTTAAGAAATCCATCAAGTCATTCGTCCTCAATAAAGGAAATCTATACATGATGGTGATTTTGTTTATAGCCCTTGATTTGGTACACATTCTCCATCCACCATATTTTTTTGGACTTAGCATTGTTGGAACAATGCATGGAATCAAGCTCTCTCTAACCAATCCTTTGTCCATCAAATCCTGGACTTGCTTATTGACTTCTTCATTCTCTCGCGACGTCAATCTGTACACTGCTTTTTTTGGTAAACTTGCTCCAGGTATAAGGTCAATGTGATGGATTATACTTCTAATAGGTGGCAACGAACAAGGTAAATCATCCACCACTATATCAATGAACTCCTCTAGCAGTTCTTGAATTTCTCTAGGTAGATCATCTATACTGGTACTTGTCAAAATGACTCCAGGTTTCCTAACCACAACAAATTGCATTTCTTCTTCTTTCTTGACTTCCTCAAGAAGTTCCTTCCCACTTATGAGAAGTATAGTATTGCTTGCTTCTTCTTTCACCTTCTCATATTTAATTAGAAGCAACATATGCATCTTACCATTCTTCTCCAAGGTGTATGTGTTCCTTCTCCCATCATGAACAACATTTCTATCATATTCCCATGGTCTACCCAACAAAAGACGATAGACATCCATGGGAATAACATCACATAATATTTCATCTTTGTAACCACCTATCTTAAATTCAACTAAACATTGTTTAGTGACTATTACCTGATGTCCTTTTTGCAACCACGAGACTCTGTATGGGCTCAGATGTGCAAATGTATCCAATTCCATCTTTTCCACCATTTCTATGGATACCAGATTATCTGTGCTTCCACTTTCCACTATTACCTTGCATACCTTATCCTTGGTCTTGCAAGAAGTTCTAAACAAACTGTTTCTTTGGACTGGATTCTCTATCTCTTTCTCTGGCTTTAAGAGAACTTTCCTCATCATTAAGGATCTTCCACCTTCTCCATATTTTGTCTCAACATTTCTCTTCTGTGATTCTTAAATGTGAGCTTCACCTCCATCTCTTTTCCTATCGAGACATTCAAAAGACTTATGTCCGATATTTCCATAGACAAAACATTTTATCTCACCACCTCTGCCTCTTCCTCTTCCTCTGGCTCGAGGAAAAGTATTCCTGTCGGCACATTGTCTCCCCTGTGAACTTCCTTCTCTTTCTGGGTGAGTATGAGGCTTCTTTTCTTCATCCTTTGGCTTCTGCAATCTGTCTTGAAAAACTGCCTTGCCTCTACTCTGACTTCTACCTCTGCCTCTTTGACCTTGCTTTTGAGCCAATTTTTCTTCAGCCTTCAGAGCCATTTGATAAGCATCTTCTACATTCCTTATTTTCATCATGCTCATCTCATCCTGAATGTCATATCTCAAACCATTCATGTATCTTGCGACCTTTTCATCATTACTCTCTCGATGACCTTCTCTAATGTTTATCTTGTAGAACTCTTTAGTGTATTCTTTCATTGTCATCCCTTTCTGTCTCAAATTCTGCATTCTTCGAAATAGATTGATTTGGTAATCTCTGGGTATAAACTTAGCTTTCATCTTTGCAAGCATTCTATCCCAGCTTTTGATTCTTTGCTTTCCCTTGCAATGCCTGTCAGCCTGTAGTTCATCCCACCACAGTGCTACATGCCCTTTAAGTCTAGTGACACCATGTTTAACTTTCTTATCTTCCTCGAAATCCTCATAGTAGAATTATTTGTCTAGAGCTCTAAACCAATATAGAAACTCCTCAATGTCTAAGTTTCCTTCATACATCGAAATTTCCATATTTTCCCTGGCACTTATTCTTGCAACAACTCTAAATAGACGTTCTTCTGAAGCGTCTTCAAATACAACTTCTTCTTCAACTCCGGCCTCATTTTCGCCTTGGCTTCACTAAAATCTCCAGCATCAACTATCCTTCTCTGTACTGTCTCCATAACATCTAATCGAGCACAGATTTATCTCATTTCCCTTTCCACAGTTGGATTGGGTATTGGTCTCTCTCTCCTTCTTGGCGACATTGTTTAAATCTGTTCCCCATATAATTTAAATTCTGGGCTCTGATACCACCTGACACAACACCCCTAACTCAACAGGTTCTGCACAACCTCCCAATCTAAGGATCATTCTAAATATCCCCTTTGAGTTTGATTGACTCTTTGATTCCCCACAAGAACCTTCAACACACAAGTATTTATCCATAGGTCCTTCTTACGAGCTATGCCTATGCGAATAAGCACTAAGCGCCAACTCTCATCCATGTGATCAACTGATGTGACCACACTTTTGCCCAAATGAAATATCGGGTTTCGTGACTTCGAAAACCTAGTATGAGTCCTTGAATCCTTTCGTCCCTGAAGCCCCAAAAAGCTAATGGGTCCTTTGACTCCTCCCTTGAGTTCACTTGATGTGACCTCTGTCTAAAACCTGGGGCCAAATATTTTGGCACTTCAGAATTTCGCATCTGGACGATTCGAAATGCAGCAACACCCTTCGCCAATAACCAAAATAGTGATGAATCCTCATCACGATCAACAAATTTGAGCCTCCTATGATTTGACAATCCTGCTTCTATCTGGACTTCGTGAATTGGGAGTTCTCAACTCTCGAATCCAAGTAACCATGTCTTCCATCCCTAAATTCCAAAATGGTGAATTTAAGCACGAGATCAATGACCCTCATTGATTCGGATCCAATGGCCACTATCCCTTCTGAACTTATGAGTACTGGAGACACTTAGAATTAATCTCCCCACTGGTTTGCAAGATCCAACGGTCTGTGAAACTTTGGTGATTCTCTCTCTGAGAATTTTGACCGTTCATTCAGACTCCTCAAAGACTTCTACCCAATTACCTTGGTGTCTTTCCTTCTGATCTTAACTTCTGCGAGGTGAATCCGAACCTTGTTCTTCCTTTGAACACTTCAAAGGTTCTAACCCTTCTGAATTTGGACTTTCACTGTAACTCCTGGAATCTAAGGAATCCCTACATGCACACCTTGCGGCTTTCACAATAACCCCTGGTTATTTCACTCTTCAAATCTATGCACTCCTTTGCAACAATAGTTCTCCAACCTTTCTCCTCAGTTGGAAAAGTATAAGACTTCAACTCACTGGTGCACACCTTGCATGTCTCTGTGCGATATCTGCACTCTAGCTGTTATGAGAACAATGGTATCCCTCCTGATATTTTCTGAGATAAAACTCAGAACTTTGTCAATGCACTCTATGCAGACCTTCACTTCACTCCTTGCAGGAATCCTTAGGATGAGAAACAATTGAAACTCATACTTCTCCTCTCACAGACTTCATACATTCAACATGAAATCAAGAGCATACACACACATAGTATTGAAACAAATGCATAACAGAGAACATAAGAAAAATTGTAAACATACCATTAAAATAGATGTAAAAAACAACCACAACAACACCGTGAAATGGAATCAAAACATTGTTATATTAATTCTAGTGCTCCTGTACATGGTTCAATAGCAACAACTATCTGCTTATACAATCCTACAATCTATGTTCTTCTCTATGCTCTTTCTCTCTACAACTCTACAACTTACAATGAGAATTATCTAATTACAATACAATACCTACGAGAGAGCTTTCTAGATTTTTCCCTCTTACATCTCTATCTATCTAATCAGAACTAAACACTACCTACTTTACATTCATTACAATTAAATGCCTCCATATTTGACAGATGAGAGCAACACTCAAGATCTACTTACAATCTCCAAAACATAAATGAAAATACATCCTCCTAACTATTACATTAATGTTCCTTCATTCAAATTCAAAATGTCTCAAAATATGCGCTGGTGCAATTCCAGCTGTCCTTGCCTTTGCGCTTGGTTTAATGGCTTTCTTTATATGCTCCTGCATCAGATACCCATGGGTGTTTGGTACTCTATCCCCATCTTGAGAAGCTAGTGGCTTAACTTCAGAATGATAATCAAAGGCTGGAGACATGCCCCCCAAATCTTCATTTCATTTTTCGACTTTGAGGTTATCACCAATTTCTGTACCATATGGAGAAAAATGATAAGGACGAATTAAATGAAGGTTCAATTACGAGACCGAGTTAAAGACTCGACTCAATGGGAGATGTGACTATTTCATTTTTTAACAAGATTGACACATGAAAAGAACCATGCTCGTATCCTCTGTTTCATTTTTTAACGAGCTTGCCACAAAGAAGAAATAATATTATCGTGACTCCAGGTTCAATCCCCATATTTATGTTTCATATTTTTAATGAGCTTGTCATAGAGAAGGGAAACAATGATCGAAACATCTGTTTCATTTTTTAACAAGCTTGCTACAAAGAAGAAAAACTATGCTCGTAACTTGTGTTTCATTTTTTAATGAGATTTTCATAGAGAATAAAAAATATGCATGTAACCTCTCCTTGATCATGGCTTCCAAGAGGAAAATTCTATGGAAGGAATACATGTCAAGGGACAAACGTCAACCATGGATTCTAGGAGATCTTCATTAGATGGCAGAAAAATTCTCCAGAAGGAATACATTTCGACGACCTTGATAAGGGTAGGGAGATTTGGTTCTAATAGCCCTATCGAAGAGGTGACCATGTCAATTATTGGATCTAAGTCAAGAGAAGAGAGAGATTCTCTCTCATTCAAAGTTGAGCGCATGGGACAATTCATTACATAATTGACCTATGGCGGGGCATACATCACTAATATGTGTGGACCGTTCAGGGAAGGAAGATGGTTGACCATCATATGGGGGTCAATGAATGAAATATGGTTGATCATTACTATGTTTCCATTGTGAGGGAAACATATCACTCAAAAGAGAGTGGACACAAAAGCTCTCATAACATAGAAATAGTCTCACCCAAGGAGCAGGTTAAAGTCTAAGGGGTCGTGAACTACCATCACATCAACATAGACTATTTTTTTACTCCCAAAGCAACCAAAAATTGAGGAAGGATCCCTAAAGGTTGACCAACTCTTCTGTTAAAGGTCAACAAATTATGAGTTATAGACGCAAGATGCTGGGGAACCAAAAGCTTGCAAATCATTCACGGATAAGATGCTAACATAAACACCTTCATCTATTATAGTGTTAGGAATATTCCTATCACAAACCTGCACAATGATTTGGAAAGGAACATAATAAGGAATACATGGTTCTGTCAGAGGATTCCAATTAATAGAAATCATCTGAGTGCTTGAAGGGGGTGCAATCAAGATGGGAAGAGTACCCCCTTGTCCGAGGGAATTAGTATTAACGAGGTATCCCTAAGCAACATCCTCACTCTTTAAGTGAGGGGTGGGATCGAATGATGATGAAATCAGAGTGACCACTTTGGTACTCTTCAGATGAAGAGTGTGGTTGATTGATGACGTAATTGGATCAGTCACTTTGGTTTCACTCTTTGGATGAAGACTGGGATTGACCGATTATGGAACTGGATTGAACACTTTGGCTTCAATCTTCAGAGGAAGAGTGGGATCGATTGATGACAGAACTAGATTGGCCACTTTGGGTTCACTCTTTAGCTGAAGAGTGTGGCTACAATGGTGGGACTTGATCAACTATTTGGGTTACTGGTTCAATTGAGGATGAAACCAGATTGACCACCTGATCAACTGGACTAACCAAGGATGGAACCAGATTGACTAGTCCATCAAATAACGATGGGTTGGGATATATATTACGATAAAAAGTTCAAAGTTGAATATTTTCCAAAAGAGAAGAAGCCTCATCCATATGAGGTAAAAGGTGAGAGTGATGATTTTCTTCCCATAACATACAAGGAAATTTGACGGTTCTATTCTTATTATCAACCTTAACATCACTATTTGATGAGGTGTCACCARCATGTTCAGCAAGGGATGATGACATGGAAGACCACATTTCTAAGACCTTTGGGAGACCAAGGMAATCCCTCAGAAAGTGGTCATCCTTAGAAAGTCTACAAGGGAATTTGGGTTTAGGATTCTTCATTTTAGACTTGTCRACTTTATCAACACTCCCAGTATGATTAATAGTGGTTGGTTACTCAGAACCAACATGACCTGATAAGGTTGGAGGCTTGGTATCTTTYTGATTCTTYTTCTTCTTATTATCAACCTGGCTACTCGCTTTAGATATTTCAYYAGGTCCCRAAGAAAGAGAAAGGGAAGGAGACTTGACAAGTGAAGAAGGTGAAAGGTAAACATGAGGTTGATTTGTGGGTGGTGTGCTTAGTTCTGAAGCATAGGTGCATTCAAAKCACTGGGAAAATTCGAGATCACCAGAGTGGGGAAMAACCAAACTRGTAACCCGATGGTGAGTCTYGRAAGACTCAGTGTGGCAATGCACAGAKGACCAATTTTTCCAAAATAAGGAAAKATGAAATGTTCCCTAGGAAAAGGGGTTCCTTTGTTGGTACACCAAGGAATTAATTCCATTAACACTGAATTGACCTAAGGTTTKCTAGGTAAAACAAACAACACACACTACAAATCTAAGRAGAAAACAATCAAACAAACCTTCMCACGATGGAACCACTAGTTGGTGATGAAATCCAACATMRTGAGATCAATATAGGAAGGGGATGGGATAGAGYGGGTGAATCAATTACATTGGTGACCTKCTTAACATACTTACACCTTGGTGAAACTTCCCACACAAGTTTACCCATGGATTTACCCTCCAAGGAGCCYGAGTGAGTTTGACCAACATCTGACCYAGGTACGTTGAAGACTCGCCTTCATCGTCACCTTGTGTACTAACCCTACAAATATAGGCCACTAAGGTTACCAATTTGTAGTCAGCCTCYGGGYGAGTACAATCAATAGTCRGGATCAAACGTATGGGYAGGATAACAAGTCCGAAATTCTTCAAAATAACTGAATACAAGTGGATTGGAAGACTACTRAGGACCYTGAATGGATTCAGGATTCACGAAGCTCCGAGACCAAATGAAATTGGCCRTTTCTCAGGAAGAACYCCCAATATATGATCTTTCCTCTATGTGGGTTAAKATTCATAGGGGAAATATCCAYTGCTCTTCCATACGATACCTCATGTTTAACCCCTGTGTGAGAGGGGGATCCCAACTATGCTTATAYGAACAATTGGATTTATCGCTCCCTAGCACAAGATTATACGTTTGTTTGATGGMTTTGGAAATTTATCCTCACAACCTATTCCAAATACCTACACTTTAAGMTAATGTAGGTTCRCTACTATATAATATGAAAGTGTCTGATCAATTTTATAAGCGCATCATTWTAGGGYTGTTTTTTACTCAGGGGTGCGAAAGTGAAACTTATGATGTTTTAAACTCAGCTCCAAAATAATGMAAAATAATGAGATGMAAATATTTTTCTTCAATGAATCCTACATAYGGGATGGAGAAGAGGTTCAACTTCCTTTWAAAAAAACACCCAATTCCCAAATGCAATTTACCTATATACACTACCCAAAAGAAAGAATGCAATTATCTTCTTTGTTTGATTCTAATATATAAAGAAAKCAAGTGCAAATCCTTTAATGCTTCATTACTTTCAATYAAAATGAAAGATTCGAATGCAAATACAAAAGACAYGAAGCAAAAATATTTCAAACAAAGAATGMACTCACAGGATAACGAGAAATGAAAGAAACAAGTATGAYAACTCCTTCAATCAAGGACTTGAAAATYGACAAGCATTCAAAGGATACAAGAAAGTTCAGAKAATAATCCAAAAATCGAKAGGGAGAAAGGGAAATCACTCAACAATCTTGAAAAAACGAGCAACGAGAAAGAGAAATCAAATCTAGGTTGTGGTAAGAATAAAGTCTCAAATSATTCAAAAAGGAAAGATTTGAAAATTAACTTAAKACCAACAAACCTTTGCAGACCTTTTAAATCAGTYAGATAACCAAAAACTTTGCAACACTCAGACCAAACCAAGAAGAAACAAGGTRGATCAATATTKCAATTTGGAAAAGGTTGCAAGCTCAAACAAGACAACRAAAARTGTGATAAGGAGCCATATCCTCAATCTAACAAAGTCACAAGAAAAAGTATAGACTMTGGGAAAAATACCTCCAACAAAGGGTTGAGAAAAATAGGGCAAATTCTCCTGGATATGCTCAAAACAAGAGAKAAATTCTCCCTAAAACAAAGAGATAGAGAACTATAACACTCCCTAAGATACCACTGAGGAGMATTGATAAGATAACYAGTGCCCTGATATCCACTTTAGGGGAGTGCTAGTCTTGTAGATGCTTSAAAATAAGCGTAAAAKAGAAAAAAAATCAACAAAGAATGGCTTGGTAACTATGCAYATTGCTTGATGAAATAGAGGGAAGAGGGAAGGCTCAAAAAAMAAATAWACCAAACAAGTTCAAACAAGGAAAATGTTAAGATGATCCAAGGAAAGGAAATTCAATGTCCTTCCCCAGTGGAGTCACCTATTTMTATTACAAAAGTATTCCCCTACAAACATGTGAACTTTCCCTTGGATTAGAGACCCCAATACCAAGACARAAAATTACATTTGTACACTACMATTCCTATAAATTCATTTTGTCCATCGAAAAAGAGAGGAGGGGAAGTATGATGCACCTCGTTTATGACTTTTGTCCTAGCTGATCCAATYCRTGAGATTGATATTCACTCTTGACACAAATCCATACTTACAATGAACAAYGAGAAACAAGCGACTATCTCCTWCACTAATGAATTAGACAAAGTAAATTCATGTATGCAAATTAAGTCAAACATAGACAAGCACATGTAAACAYACACTTGAAGGAAATAGGCCAAGTATATTAAATGAGAACCAAGAAAACTTACAGACCATTAATGATGTYAGCTGCAACTCCCCCAAGCTCTCCTCATCCAGATCCTTGCATGAATYCCAAGATCATAAGTTTGATATCTCTRTYTRTCTCTCCTTCACCATGGAAATCCCTCATTATATAGGATTTGGAGGCTTAAWCACCATGGAGAAGATCACTCACTAGATGCACTAAAATGGGATCTCCAAGAGTTTTAGGGAGAAAATATCTCTCAAAKATTTTAGGGAGAAAATATCTCTCAAGGATTTTAAGGAGTAAATATCTCTCAATATCCACCAAATTAGGATTTTGGTTTGAGAAAATCTCTCAACCATCCATGAGAYTCTYAAMTTCTCCTTGAGATTAGRAAACTAAATGTGAGGTGGATTCTCACACTAAATTAATTTCCTTTTTATGAATAATAATGAATAATTCATGTGCACATGGTATTTTTAACTTCATATGATATATTTCTCCTCCACATTGACTAGGGATTGTGAAAAATGTTCTTTCATGGTGTCAAGGTGTTAAAACACATAGAAATACATAGAAACACATAGAAAAGTGCATGCGACACTTAGTAAGGTGCATACAACACTTTTACTACACTTGTGACACTAAGGTGAGGTACTTAAGTGTGGAATTTTGATGTGTAACACCCTGGATATAATCCAAATCATTTCCCTGCAAACTGGAGGGAATGTTTCCCTAAATTCAATGGTGAGCCAACCCTAGCAGTCACCCATGTTGTGGATTGTATGAGGTATGATTCATGTATAAATGTATTGCATGAATACATACTGATGAAAATATTTGTATCTTCTCTAGAATCAAATCAAATCAAATCAAGTGGCATGCAAATGCATGTGATTTGAAAAGCATCTATTCTTCTACAAAGCTTGTTGATAAGTTTCTTAGGTGTTGGGGGCCAACTACTTAGGATTTGTAAGATACTCTCCAAGAGAAAAAAGATGCCCTTTATAGAGAAGGTTTCTTAGTAGATGGAGAAACAAGGGTTGAAGAATGTGAACTTGAAGAAGAGTATCACCCTCCATATGTAAAATAATAACTTGAAGAATGCATCCATGAAGAATTTTTTCAAGAAGATCTCAATGATGAGGATCCAAATGCGATACGTTGTCCATTACCCCGCTTGGTGAAGGTGAAGTTTTCCTTCCTCACCTTCCTCTTACACATGCAAATGAAGAAATGATTAGCCTTAATGATGCATATGATCTCTTGGAGGATGCCTCTAAAGGAGTTGGTCAACATATTGATGATTTCATACATGTTAGGAGATGTAGATTGGATGTGGTTTGTTTCATTTTTGATAAAGATCCCATTTACAATGTTGAAGGTAGTTCTCAGGAAAAAGGGTTTAAGTTGTCATATTCAGAGGACTGATCTTCATGTGTATATGATTAAGATGTTTGGTAGCCTGAGGATGATGTAATCACAATTTTTTTATGTCCATTCCAGGATGATTTGTGTCACAACACTCAAGGTGATTTTCAGTCATCCCTTGGGAGTTCTGATGCATATCCTTTTGGGGATGAAAGTTTATTCTATGAAAATTTTCAACCACCTTCATCCTTATATTTATATAGGCACCAGGACATGTCCATACGAGAGAATTCAAAGACTCATACTATAGAGTATTGTTTTCATAGGGGCAGACACAAGGTTCAACGCTTCAACAACGCACTAACAAAACCATAACTACCGACCCTTTCGACAACACCTGTGAAGCAAGTGAATTCTCACTGGAGGTAGAGGCAGGGGTGTTTGCAAGACAAAAATGTCGACAACCTTAGTTGGGACACAAATCTGTGATTGTAACACCTTAATAGATCCAATATATTTAAGCACTAAGCATATCAACATAGATCAAATCTAGCATCTTATGCACATCATTAGGCAATAAGATATCATATTAGATTCATCTAACATACATCAGTGCACTAAGAATTAATCATATGAATAATGAAACAACCACAATGCATAAAGAAACCATAACATAGGATATACGTGGTTCAGCCCCAGCCTGGGGCTACGTCCACCAACTCTTCTTCTCTTTTCTTGCCTTATGTAAATATTCTACATGAACAGAGCCATGAGATCTTACTCCATAGAGGAAAAAATATATGGGCGCACTTATCTAGATCCTCCTTACCTGAATTACAGCACAAAGCCTTTTCACAGTCTCTTACAATCACTTGCACTTAGCCTTGCAAATCCCACACAGTATGCACAAATCATTTACAATCATCACTTGCACTTAGAACCTAGCATGGCACACTTGCTTACATTGCCTAGATATCTTTTTATGCATTACAAAATGGGCCTAAACATGGGTAAAACCCATGGGCCGATATCCCCATACCTGTTACATAGCCCAAGACCCAAAAATCCCTAAACAAGGGGCCGAGATCTTGCAATCTCCGCTTCGACTTGCAATCCACTTTCGACAGCCTGTTGAAGTCCCAAAATAGGTTAATCATGACCAATGATTCTCAAAACTTGGTCAAGGGACAACATGCCCCCGACACTCACATGTGACTCATCCCGAGTCACCCTGGTATGGGTAGCTCTTCTTCAAAATCCTCGAGCTTGGCTCGCGCTTCTTAAACCTATTGCTGCGCCAAGGCCTCTTTCTCAGTGAACTCTTGGATAATGTTTTCATTGACAGGTCCCTCTAAGAGTTGTTCAACTGCAGTGATGACTTGTTCTAGTTCTGCTCCTCAGTCTTCAATATCCGCGAATAGTTGGCAAGCCTCGTCTTGAATTGGTTGGAGCCTCTAAGTCACTTCCATGACTTTGCTCTGAATGGTGTGGACCTGTTGTTGAGCAGTGCGCTATTCTTGGGATCACTTCATCCTCTCAACTGCTGACAGGGGCTTCAACTACACTTGTATCATTTCTTTTTGCTTCTTTTCCTTCTGGAGTTGTGACCCCAGTGCCTTTAATTCAGGGTCTTCAGCCAGTTGCTCGTAGGTTTATGAACTTATACTGCTAAGCTGTTTACATTATAGAGTGAATGCTCTGAGCCTCTCAACTATGCTTTGGACAGTGTCTTCTCTTTGGTCTCACATATCCTGCGAGGTACTTGTCATTGTTTGTAGCTCCAGATTTACGATTCTCTATTGAAGATGCTGGATAACTTCCGCAAGCTACACTACTTGATTCTCTACTGGTTCTTTCACCTTTTTCTCTAATCCTGTCACAGAGCGAATTTCTTTGTTGACTGCTTCTTTGAATTTGAGTTTTTCTGCGAGCAACTGCTCCTTCTCTTGCTTGACCTGCACTCTCTCCTCTTTGAACTTGGTGTGGAGGTCATCTTTATCTTGTTGCACAACTCAACGTTGCTCTACCATTTCATCTTGTGCTTGATTTAGGGCCATTGTGGCCTGTTCCTTATCTTCTTGTGCTCAACAAAGGTGAGCTTCGATTGTGTCAGCTATTCTATGGAGTTGGGAAGGCTCATCTCCCAACTCTGGTTCTTCTTATGGTGGGGGCATATTGGATACTGCGTGGCTGGATTGAAGGGCCTGTTGCACCCCTCTGAGCTCTACCTCGATTCTGTCGTACATCTCCTCCTTCTTGCCTTCATGTTTCTGCAAGATGTCTTGTGAGGCATTTGATACGACTGCGATGATGAAGTCAAAGTCATCGACTGTGAACACAGTTTGCATCATATTTTACTATATTTTGACTTCTTTTGTGATGCGGGTTTCATGGGAGAAACCTTTCTTTTCTTAGAGGGATCAGTCTCATTAACATGATCCCTAGGTGGTGTTACTTCACCTTGCTTCTGTTGATCTTCTTTTCCATTTGTCTCTTGTACTTCATCATCACCTCCTCATCCAGGTGATTTTGAAGTGGTTCCATATGATGTACTTATCGGGTGTTGTACCTCTTTGGTCTTCTTCCTTCAACTGGTTCTTGATGTGTCATGTTCTTCATGAGTGGCCTCCGAGCTGCCAATTAGTTCGAGATAGGACATTTCTGCAAGGTTAGTAGGGATAAGAAGCTCTGCAGACCAGTCTTTAGTTATCTCTTCGAGGTCCCCCTCAGTGAGATTATAGTATGAGCGAAGCTCTTCTTTATGCTCGTTTATGTATGCAGTGATATAAATAAAGTCTCGATCTACACGAAACTTCATGAGAGGTCTAAACCAGTGCAGGGTGTTTGGAATCATGTGAGGGACAAAATCAATGGCCCTTTTCAACTGTAGGTAGTATGTATGGAATACTGTGTTCGACTGCCACTATTTTCCCATATCGCTCGAGTACCAGAGCGTGGTGAACTTCGCAGGAAGTGGCTCAAATGGTTCAATGTCTGGGAGGGTTGCACCTTTCGACATCTCCCAAGTAGTAAACGCTATGAGGATCAACAACCAACTAAAAAGGAAATCATAGCCCTTATTCTGAGCTTCACGACAATCCAATTCTAGCTAGTTGACTAGGTTCTTTGCCAAGTTCATTTAGAGTCCTTCTACACATTTTTTGGCGAGGTCAACAATGAACCCTGTGACCTTCATGGGTTTGTTATTTCTCACCATTTTTCCCGCGATCAGCTGGCAGGACAGGTGCATTGCACCATTCTGGATGGAAGCTACCTTGTAGCCTCACATCCCCTTTTCGACATTGCCATATGTGTCTTTGATCTTCTGTGCCAATGCATGATATGCAACCTTCCCTGGGTAGAAGTCATGTGGGTCGGGTCCTTGCATGCTCAATCCGCTGATCCTATGTATCAACGTCAGATCAACTATGATGCATCTATATAGCCATATATAGTCGCCATGGTAACATGATAGTAGGAGATTAACACACGCGTTAACCTCATGGTGCCTTCCAAAATGTGGAATCTTCATCACATTCAGGATGGTGGACTACGCAATGTTCATAGTCCATGGTTGGGGGATTATTTTTGAGTTCTTCACCTTCATCCTAGTCAGATACTTGTAAGGAGAAAACATACTATGGTTCTTTTGGTCTCCTAGGTTGAAGTCACTAAATGTTAATGTCGTGATCTTATCCTGTTGTGTTATAACTGCACGTATCCCCTTTGGGAGGTACGCAGTAACCATGTTGTAATCAAAATCTCTTGGGACACTATCATGAATCACCACACCAGCCAAAGGCGAGATTTAGTTGGGAAATATAATTGGTATTAACTTTGCGTTTTCCAAGTCATCTCTGTTATCACCATAACAATTATACATGAAATCCGAGTTTCAGATTTAGTGGGGGACTAAATCCATGTAGAGACATGGCGCGATTTGGAGGACTAGGTCACATATGGCGACATGTGTACAAGTATAGTGGGAGCATAAAATAAAGGATCCAATAGACCGTAGATTTTGAAGCAGTCCAGATCAATGACCAAGATCCATATTAGGCGACGAAATAACACGAAGTTTAATTATGCGAAGGTAGGTCGGGGAAAACTACTGTGGTTTCATTCATGGATGCATGGCACCCTTATAGGCACATCGGGGTGAAAGTCAGTCCGCCTAAATCCATTTTCCCAAAATCCCCGATGTCATGTGTTCTAATGTCATTTGAATATGTCAAATCAACAATTCGTGTGGGGGAAGGTGACGGCTGGTCAAATCACCTCATGCCACTCATTTAGGTACTTCACGTCCGTGAAATTCCAGGTGAATGCCGCTACATAACTAACTCAAAGGCTCATCATTCGAAATAGATTGGTAAAAGCATGATAAAACAACGTACATGCAAGTAATCTTGTCACTAATTCATGATTATAACTCAATGACAACTGATCTTCAAAATATGGGTGGTGTTATTATGCTCCAGGAAATCATCATCTCATTAATAAGCAGAGTAATCTCAAACTGGACCAACTTCCCAATTTCTGTAGAGTTAAGGAAAACAAAAATTGTGTTCTCTGCAAAATTGGAAGACATGGACAAAGCCAATCAAACAATATCCAGTGAAACATGATTTTCAACCAACATGGCAGGTTCATCAATGAGTAAGAAAGAAAATTCAATTGCACAGATATTAGAATCCAAATTCCATACTGACCCTGCAACAGAACCAAAATCAAAGGTCAGACTAAAACCTGTCATGAGGGATCTAATCATCAATAGACACGTGGATGAACTCTACAAGCGAGCAGTGAAGAAGAAGCAGAGAAAACGTCAGAAGGCATAAATCAGAGCTGAGGTGGTTGAGAGCGTTTGGGAAAACCAACCAGTCTGGTTGAACACTATAAAGGAGGAAATCGCCAAGCTGGAATAAATTCTCGGGTAGAATTGAGTACATTCCAATTTTTTTTGGATATATGGCATTCAAAGAAAAATCGTAAGATATGTCAGACCTGTTTGTAACGATCCCTGTAAAGTAGGAGAATTGTCGTTATACATCACTCCTTTTTGTAACCGACATCTATCTTTAGAACTATGGGGAAGTTTAATCATTTTGAATCCCACTGTAAATCCTCTATATATATATCATCCCGAGGATATATAAGGCATGAGAGAAAGAGGGCCCTGCCCTCGTAGCAGGAAGGTTTTGTAAAATCATGGAACTAAACTGAATATATAATGTAGAAGCGGTTGTCGAACTGTTTATGAAAATATTCTAATTGGTTGTGATATGAGTTTTGTTTCCTTTTGTAGTATGTATTTCTTGTGTCTCCAAAATCTCATTCACAATTTCCTCTTTTAAATTGGATATTTAGAGGTCTGGAATTCGTCTGATGTTGCTCTAGACTTAGCAATTTAAATTCATGCAATTTTCTTCTTAACTAGTTCAGAATTCATAAAAATATGCTCTGATGCAGTTATGTGTTCCTCTTTTCCTCTGTTTCCATGAAAATTTTCAATTTAAACTCATACTCATTGCCTCATTTATCCTTTTCCTCTTGATAGTTCCCATGATTTGTAAATGCATTGTTCATGTTTGACTCCATAGCCCAAATATCACCTCTATTATTTCAACAACTTTATAACACTCGACAAATCTAGCCACTAGTATCCAAAGAAATATCAAGTGACATGAGA
>JZKD02S2076509.1:24977-36691 GCA_000966675.3 Picea glauca | reverse complement strand
GGAGGCATGGTTGTTGCATAGAGAAAAAATGAAATATGGTACTATTTTGTAAAATTTGAAAACAAACAAAATCCATGAGGAAGGAGAAGGACTTGAGGAATCTGATAGTGTAGTAACACTAACAACAGGGAGATCATAAGGGATGTTGTAATACCCCAAGGACATGCCCCAGTTATATTATGAATTCTAATCATGTTTATGAATTGTAATCATGTTTTGTAGTTTGGTGAGCTAAGTATTGATAAGATGGTGGGATTGTGTGTTTATTAGGCTGAATATCCTAAGTGTTATAGGCTAGGATCATGTTTTTGTATATGTAATTATGCAGAACATTAATAAAGATTAAACATCGCTGCATGCAGACTAACCACAAAGAAAGAGTGATGGGGGACTAAGCTTCCACAAGGTGGGTAAGGGAAAGGGGGCTAAAAGGTTGGAAAGAGGGGCTAAGCTTAGGGGCTTAAGTCCTTGGGAATAATAATTTATTATTATTCCAAATTGGTGTGAATGGTATACTTTTATCCTAAGTTCGTGGAAAAGGGAACACGTACTTGATGGAGTGCATGAAAATTCATGGGCGACATGTGTCAGCCCAGGCACATGCAATTTAACCCAAGAATTAAGTTGTGATGGGGGTTCGTTCTCCATTCGGGCATCCACTTTCTATCCTGCTGTGTGTCTGCGTCTGATCTCTGCATACCCTCAAGCAGCTCTAAAACTAGAAAACCATAATGTTTTCCTGTGAAGCTGACGTATCCACCATCTGAACCATTTGAGTCTGTGTTCGACCTCTACATTGATTCCCTGTCACGCACCCTAAAACCAATGGAAAACCCATGGATTAAGTCATGTCACCTGTGTATCCTGTGAGCTCAGCCTATCCACCCTTGCAGAGCCAAGCCTGTACCCGAACTCTCTTTGGGTTTCTTCCTTCTTCTTTTCATGAGTGGAATTGTGTTGTTGTTATCCTCACCTTGCAGGAATTGGGTTGAAACTAGTTGAAGAAGCGGGTTTCCAGGCCTGTGGTTGAAGAGGTAGGTTGTCAAGCCTATGAGCAGCTCTCTCCAGGTGAGAGAGTCTGCTGGGAAGTGGTTTTCTCCCAGAGAGAGTCCATCACCAGCTACAGAGCTCTGAGAATTCCTGATCCAGCCTGTTTCCTAGACCTAGAGAGGGAGGTGAAGCACTGATGGAATGTGCTTGTGAAGGTGTATACTCCCAGGTGGAACATGCATGTGGGGAATGAGAGTCCATGAGTAGTGGGTTTAATAAGGATCCTGGATATAATCCTTCCAGTTTCTTTGTGCATTTTTCCTGTAACCTGAGCTTAGTCTAGGATTCCCTTGCCTGGGGTGGAGCTTAGTCCAGCTAGGGGGTGACCCACTGTTGAGCGTGATGAGCAGTGTGGTCTAAGGTTGGGAGGTTCATGTAAGGCCTTCACGCAGTTGGTGGAGTTACTACAGTTTCAAAGATAAGTATCATTATGTGTTTAATTTCAATTAAAATGCATGTCTGTGATGCTTGTAATATTATCATGTATTTCGTTGCAAGTGGAATTATTGTTAATTCTAATTAATTCTATATGTTAGCGGTAATTATGTGTTTACTCTGTGTTAAGTCATTTAACTTCATTTAAATGCATACTTTATAAGTGTTATTCCATGTAGTGGCATTGCTCAACAGTGGGGTTGATGGCCGAGGATGTTACAATATGGTATTAGAGCCCATGGTTTCAATGCTGATCCTGGATGGGCTGGATAAGTGGTCTTTGGACCTAAGGTTTCGAGTGGAAATGGTGTTCATAGGAACAAATTTCGAACCTTAGAATGTTTCTGAGTGCCAAGGGGTTACTTGGCCGTGTTAGGAATCTCAGGAGGAGTAGCGGTAGAATAAAACCATAGCCAACGTGGTATTTCACCATAGAGAGAGAGAGCTCAACACTTGGGGTGTTGGAGCCGTAGGATCTGTTTGGGAAAAAGGAAATTCCTTTATGACCATCAGATCTGGAAAAGGTGAAGGAGGGTTATCCTGGAAGCCTTTCGGAGTTCGAAAGTCGAGATAAGTGGAATGCGCTGAGGCATAAACTTTTGAAAGAGATCTACAACTTAGATCATAGAAAAAGAGCTTGACCGTTAGATTCGTGTCTAGGAAGGCAAAGGAAAATCACTTTGGAGGATTTCTAGTGTGGAGTGTGACAAACTCTCGAAGTCCCAAAGTAGATCGCAACTATCTATTGTGAAGGACACGCGCCAAGAGATCGTGTACTTCGAGTGGAAGTACTTCGAGAGGAGGCAAGTGTTGTGAGTTTGAAACTCCCTAAGCTTGAAGTGCTGAAGTCGCTCATAGTCGTTGATTGTGAAGGAGGACATGCTTCGGTAGATCGTGAACTCCGAGAGAAAGTGCCCCAGGAAAAAGTGAGCATAGAGGAGTTGAAAATCTCGAAGCCCGAAGAACCGAAGTGGTGAGTCATGATGATGTCACCTGGAGCTGACATGGACACATGGGATGTGTGCCACGTGTCAACGGGTTTAGAACCTGTGGAAGACTGAGATGGCATTTAGAACGTGACGAGTGTCACCCATTTGAATGGGCCACGTATCATCGCTAGTATTCTTTCATGTAGCATCTTGTGTGAGCAGGGTTAGTGGGGCCTGAGGTTACGTAACGTAGTTAAAGGTCGGAGGACCCACAGTGGCGTTGATCATGATACATCAAGATTAACGACCAGGAGAAATTGTGGGGACCCAAGTTGCACGGAAGATAATTATCCAAGGTGGTCCTGCAATCCAAACCGCGGTTTCACCAAGGGTTTACGTGTCAGCGTTAGAAGAATTATGGGATGAAAGGCGGGTTACCCCAAATCAAAGTTACATACCCCCGCAATTGGGAAAATGTTAAATGATAAGGATAAGGATAAAGTATGAAGACATTAGCAAGACCGCCTTCAGAACAAGTTATGGTCATGATGAATTCATAGTGGTGCCATTTGGGTTGTCAAATGCACACACTACTTTTATGTACCTAATGAATGGTGTATTCGGGGACTATGTCGATAAGTTTGTCATAGTCTTTTTGGATGACATCCTGGTGTATTCCAAGTCAGAGGAAGAGCATGAACAAGATTTGAGGATGGTACTGCAAGTTCTAAGAGAGCACCAACTGTATGCCAAGTTGAGAAAATGCTCGTTTTATCAAAAACAGATCCATTACTTGGGGCATATTATTTCTAAGGATGGGATAGTTGTAGATCCTGAGAAGATTGAGGCCATCAGAGAATGGTGAACGCCAAAGAACGTGATGGAATTCAGATCCTTTATGGGTCTATCTGGTTATTACAAAAGGTTTATCACGGGGTTCTCGAGGATAGCTCACCTTATCACTTCCTTGCAAAGGAAGGAGAAGAAATTTCAGTGCACAGAAGAATGTGAGAAAAGCTTTTAGCAATTGAAGTAACTGTTAACCAGTGCTCCAATATTGAATATCGCAGATACAAATGTGGATTTCATGGTTTGTATCGATGCATGCAAAGAAGGACTAGGAGGAGTCCTCAGTAAGAATGGATTCATAATTTTCTATGAATCCAGAAATTTGAAAGAGCACTAAAGGAGCTATGCAAATCATGATTTAGAGTTGGTAGCCATCATTCATGATCTAAATAAATGGAGGCATTACCTCATGGGAAGGAGGTTCGAACTAAGAACAGACCACAATGGTCTGAAATATTTGTTTGATCAGCCAACCTTGAATGCTAGGAAGAGTAGGTGGTTGGAATCTCTCTGTGAGTACGATTTAGATATCAAGCATATCAAAAAGAAGGAGAATAAAGTGGTTGAAGCCACTAGTACATTTGGGTCAAATTCCAATGGTGTGTTCGATGCAATTGCCACTTTATATTGTTGGGAGAATGACAAGCAATGAACCCCCTCAAACATCATTTCACATGACATCACTTTTCCGACGACATAGATATCCTCTTTATTGCGACGTTTCATGCATACATGTCTCATCTTGGATTTGACTGTCTAAACCCCAAATTTGACGTCCCTCTTGCCACCTCAAATACGCCACTCTTTCCACCTCCAATACATCTCTCTTGCCACCTCCCAGGTGTCGCTCTTGCCATGTCTTGGAGGTGGCAAGACTGACGTCTTGGAAGTGGCAAGAGAGATGTCTTGGAAGTGGCAAGAGCGATGTCTGGGAGGTGGCAAGAGCGACATCTTGGAGGTGGCAAGAGAGACATCTTGGAGGTGGAAAGAGCGACGTTAAGAGGTATCAGCTCCGACGTGGTTTCTATGGGAGTGACACTCTTGGATGTGGCAAGAGAGACGTGACAAGGTATTTGCTCCAACGTGGTTTCTATGGGAGCGACACTCCAAGATGTCGCAATAGCAACTGTGTTATAGGTATTTAAAAAAAAAATGCAATATCAATACTGAGAGGGACAGGTACATTAACCTTTGCTAAGATACTATCCATATCAATATTTAAATCTATATGATTGGTCTTAGGTAAGGTTGGTTGAGGAGGAGGACTAACTTCCAATGGTAAAGGGGGTCTTGTCTACTGAGGTTTAGGATCACTAGGATATGTCTCGGGTGTGATATCACACAAACTTGAAATTGTTGAGCTAAATTCCAAAATCTCAAGTGCAATCTTATGTAACTTACAGGGAAGGCCTCTGTCACCTCACCAACCCTCTTTCACTTCAAGCCATCTTTCCTCCGACTAAAGGGGGTTTCCCTCAATTAATATTGCGAGGACTTAGGGAAAGGAATCTCAATGTGGAGAGTGAAGTCCGAGAAAAATCTGTTTAGGTAGCTTTAGACTATTGAAGAAAGTACTTGGAGGTGTCAAGATCAATGTCTTTCCATTGGGCATATGGAGTTAATGTAGTGCTTCAATGGAGACCGAGGGAAAAATAAGACTTGAAAGTCTATCATAGGATTATCATCTCATAATCCTAGGTCAACCTCCTAGGAGATAAAACCCTAGAGTTTATCCCCTCATAAACACTAGGTGTCGCCTATCCCTTCAAGAGAAACTAGCACAAGATCAAGACAACTATGTTTTAAACCCTAGGGGGATAGCCACTTCTAACCCCTAGAACCAAACCCTAGCCAAGAAAATCCTTAAGGGGATATCCACTCCTAACCATTAAGAAAAACATTGAATGCTTCAATGAGTTAAGATGGATAAAACAAGGGAAGGGGATGATCACTCTGAATCATTCCTTAGGGTTTCAATATTGTTCAAGGAGACAAAGTTAACATGCAAATATTACTCTAATAGAGCATTCACCAAGATATCCCAAGAAACATCACATGCAACATAATGAAAACGCTTAAGATAAGGTACATGTCATTAAGAAAACCCATTTTCACGAAACATACACCAAAAATAAAGAGAAAACATCCACTAGATCAATCTCCAAAAAATGTGCCCAAGTATATCACAAGATGCTTCAACAAAATTTTCTAAAATGAGGGGAAAAGAGAGGCTTTGGTGCAACATCTAGCCTCCAAAGGCCCTTCAATGCTCTCTTTTCTGCTCAAAATCATCTATACAATCTTCAACTGTTCTTCAAGTGGGCTAGGTTTTCCTTCACCAAGCATGTAAGAAAGACCCAACATCTTCCTTCACATGTGGGAATGTGGGCTTCAAAATGAGATAACGTCATATCACAATCAAGAGCCCACAAAACCGTCCTAGGAATTACCTTCTTTACCAGTTAAGAAAACAAAGAACCATTATCCATTTACACATGGGCGTAAAAGATTCAACACAAGCACATAACCTTCCTCAAGGGGTTGTCCCTAAATTTCTCTTCCACATGAAACCCTATTCCATATGTAAGTTGTTAGAAGAGATGTATGTAATAGAACAGTTCTTAATTGAACATGTGTTCAAAGACACTGAAGATGGTCAATTATTGAAGACTACTATGGAAGTTGAAGATGATAAAGCCAGAAGGACATGGAAAAAATATGGCAGACAGTCTGAAGACAAAAGGAAATTGCAGATTGCAAAAGAAGGAATAGAAAAGAGGCATGAAGAGAGCCTTATGTCAGGATCAAAAAAGGGTATATATACAGTGGAAACACTTGAGGTAATGAGATTATATATTCAGATTTTATTTAGTGATTATGAACATGTATTGATAGTTAATGGGCAATAAATTGCCTTGAAAGGACATAAAGGAGCACTAATGGAAATGACTCTTAGTAAAGGTTGCATTATGGAAGATGGTAGAACAGAGATTCATAAGGAGAATTCAGTCCAAGGAGGTACAGTTAGTCCAGTAGCACTTAAGACTTCAAAAAAAGTCAGTCTATGTGGCCCCTTACTCCATGAAACTAACTTCCACTCTAGTGAAACAAAGTCTCCTTTTCTAGAGAAACAAGGTCTCCTTTCCTGGTGTCGGTCGATACAAGAGCTGGGCTCTACGATGTTGTTGCCATAGAGACTAGTTATAATATTTGCATATCTAAGTTTTCACTGCTTTCTTCTTAGGGCTCAACCCCGTTATGAACTACTCTTCCCTAATAACTACTATAATCCGAAGAACTGGGATGTATACAATACTTACCCACTCTATCACCCTCTAATTACCATTATATATATATATATATATATATATATATATATATATATATATACGAGAGCTTCACGGGGACTACTCAATTTGACGACGACAGATGATCAACCTGCAAGGGGGTTTACTACACAAGGCTCCTGCAAAGGGTAGGTACCCCAGCGAATATAAGATGCTCATCTCCAGACAACATAGGGATTATCATGCTTTTGGGAAGAACATGAAATAGTGAAAGATTCGGCATGTGAGACACGAGGATCAAGAGAAATTCACGAATTGGAAATGCTATAACATACTCTTTCCCATAAATTTTCGTATTGGACCAACCTACTGAAATGCTAATACGGATTAAAAATGTGGTCAATACCACAAATAATGGGGGGATATATGGCAGGCGTGAACTTTCACTATATGATTCGCTCAATCGATCAATCAAGCTAGTTAGAGAAACAATTGGGCCATACAAACAAGAGGCGTGTGTGTTTCCCTAACCACGAGGAAGAGCAGAAACCTTACTATCTTCAACCCTGTTTCAACCTTCAATCAAGTAGTGCCCTATCATTCATTGATAGACCAAAATATGTAAGGAATGATGTGCAATGGAGGGGGACCAAAAGGGTACTCCTTCCTTTGGGGGTGGGGGCGGCCATCTCCGATTTAAGATCAATATCCTATTCATTTGAAGAATATGTTTCAAGTAGTATCGCGTGGCATGACATCTCCCTCCGATCGGGCCTGCATGTTGAATGGATATGACTCCATAGAATAAGAGTAGGTGGGTGGAAGGTGGAGCAGACACATGCATGATGGTTTACCATTCAAGTGAGTTCACGTCAGGGTTGGATAAAGGAGAGGAGTGTGGCTCCTATCTGAAACCATTTGTATGTTATCACACCTGCTAGTTTGCGAGCTATCAATCACTAAGTGACTGACGTCTACTTTGTTCGAGATGTCTCTGAGAAATATTGATTTCTAGTTAGTGGTTAATAGTGCTCCCAATTGGCTTCATGAATAGTGTAATCACTCATACTGAGTTCATTAATGACAATGTGTTACCCGTAACTATTACGATCATGGTTACAGATGATTGTATACACCTATGTTTATTGGAGCCTCTTGATTATAGTATCTCTAATCAATGGTGTTCATTATACATAATACATATAAGATATCTCATTATCTATGGTAGCACTTATTATAAGCACACTACTCAATCAAGATTGTATCACTTAAGTTGAATCCAATCGTGTTAGTAATTAGGGTTATTACGTATAGCGCTAGTAATGGTATAGCCTTATCTATGTTTGTTTCCCATTTTATTACTATGGTGTTAATTAAGCTTAGAAGAACCATAGCTTAGTATAACACTTGTATAGGCTGTAAAGAATGTTGTACCATATTCTATCTTAATGGGAATGATACTATAACTATGATCACACATAATTTGATGTTGGAATATTGTGAATCCCATAAAGGTTACTGCTAGCTAAACACTAGAATCTTAGTAATACAGGAGACATCATGTTTTTATTATATATGAATAGTACATAGAAATTCAATATTTTAGCAGCAAGTATTTAGCTTACAAATGCTCAAAAACAAAGAAATGTATGCAGCCTCTAAAAGATAGAGCCTTTAGGCAAAAAACAAACAAGAAATATCAATATTGAAGGAAGACATTATCGTATACCAAGTTAGTAATGGAAGCATTAGCCTTAGATAGAGGAGCTACCAAAGGAGTCTGAGATGTAAATTGGATTATGAGGTGTTCTTTTACATGTGATGTGATGTGAAGTCAAGTGTATTCTATGTAGGCAACTCAGATTGGGAAGCCAATTAATCGGTTGCGGAAGCACATTTCAAAGGAAATTCAGTCTACGGTTAAGAGGCTTATTAGGTATTTTAAGCCAAAACCTCTTGGTTCAATGTTGGAAGCATCGATAATATAATGGTGAATTCTAACAATTGGTTATGAAGAAATGTAGTTTTAGTCACAGCAACAAATTTTTTCATTCAATTGCATAATGGAAACGTATCCTAATACAGGTAAAATAAAGAGTGTCTATGGCTTTGGTTCTGGTTTATTTAAGCTGGCTTAGACCTACCTACATGAACAATAAAAGGCTTAAATGTGCTTACTGCTTCGGTATGGTGTACTGCAAAGACTGGAAAGACCTTGTAGATGAATGGATGAATACCGCTAGTAATGTTTTTGTAGCTACAATTATAGGTATGGTATTGTTCCCAAGCAGTTACTGAAGATTGTCCTATGTTTTAGGACTAGGGTTTCTATTTTCAAATACTTTTTTTTCATATGCATCATTTTGCATGTTGCAGGTACCTTGCTAGATTTTGTTTCACCTGCAAGTGCAGATGATGAAAATGAACTCCCTTCACCCCCACTTGATGAGGGAGCCTTTATGGAAACCCAAATGACTTCAATAGATATATCTCAGGTAGTCTTTAATTATGCGTATAGTTTGGTCTCTTCCTAAATGTGCTTGAAGCTGAGATATCATTTGGTCATGGACGAAACTGAGGATGACATATCATTTGGTCATGGAAGAAACCCAGTTTCTCCCATGACCAAATGATATCTCAGCTTCAAGCACATTGAGGAAGAGACCAAACTTGAATATGAAAATAAGGAGAATATTGTTCGTCTTTGTAAGAAATTGATGTGTGATTGTACGTTCTAATTGGTATCTATGCTTTGATTATGAGCTTATTGTGAATGACTGGTTTTCTACTTGTTGTATGTTCTTGGAAATAAATATATTGGATGGCATGGATGATGATGGGAGTAAGTTATTCTTGCCTCCCCGCTTATTAATAGTTTTAATATTTTTATTTTTTGGATTTCATAATACATACTCTATTTTGTGCCTAAAGGATGTTTTTCTCCTAGAGGCACTAGTGTATTAGTTATTTGCTATTATTTATGAACTATGATCATTTATAACATTCTTTATTGTAATTGATGTAGACCCTCGTGCTGCTGAAAAGACTAAGAACGATGAATATGATGATCATTATGATGTTGATCAAAACCAATGCACAGTAGAATGACCCAATAAAATAGAGTGACCAGCTCAACAAGGAGTAGCAATCCTTGTGTCAAGTAAGAAACAAACAAAGAGAGGGGAGAATTGAAAAGGAATGCTCAAATTCAGGTTGTCAGAGATTTCCAAGGGCATAGGATGAGCAACTCAAGTAGTATTATTTCAAGTTCTGGCCTTGGGAGACCTCCAATAAGTTTGGAATATAAAGGATATACAGATAATGTGCAGCAACACCCTGACTTGAATAGGAATCAGACAATGCCTGACTCCTTTCCTCTCCAAAATGTAAGAAAACTAGAATGTAAATATAAATTGAAGATAAATGCGGATAATCCATTGTCTACAAAACATTCTTTGGTTTTTTTCGATCTTATGGAGCTTATATTTTTTCCTATTTTGAAAAATACTATTAATCTACAATTTTTCTTAAAAAATATAATGAGGGCAAATATATCTGTATCTGCTAGCTATGTTGGATGGAGATTGTAGCAGGAAAATATACTTTGCTTCTTTGGATTTATTTGTACTATAGCAACATGTTTTTAAACTAGGGTTTTTTAATTTAGCAGAAATCAAAATCTCCAGATCATGCATCTGTTAAAGTGAAGCTTGAAGCAACAAAAATAAAACTTTAGGAAGGATATCAAAAAGTAGAAAATGGTTTGTACTCTACTATTAGATTGTATTTTTTTTTTCAAATTTGTTCCTACAATATTATTAGATTGTGAAGTGGATATTGGCTCATGAACTTGGTACCTAATGGACTAGTGATGTTTTTTGCAGCCAAGAAGCAGTGTATCATTCAAGTAATTAAATTGCAAGACCTACTTGAGTAGGGCCCTAAACGGTTTCTTGGTAGACCAGTGTCACAACATCATCGTCAATGGATGAATAAATGAAGATAGTGACACTATATTGTAATGTCTAGTCAAGGGGCAACCCTAAGTGTGTAAAGAGCTCTCATGATGAGAAAGTAAACACAACCTATGATCAATCAAATATGTAGTCATTGCATTCAATTTCTGAATATATTCCATTTCCATCCATGATGAAATTTAAGAATCCCCAACAAGACACCAACATTGATATCATGTCAGTGCCACCACATTCTTCCCTTATTTCTTTGACAGTACTGCCCATTTTCTCTGAATCATTTTAAAAAATGAAGAGATCCATGCACCTTTTTCATTTAGGATCCATTTTGGCAGTAAATATGATCCAATTTTCCACTTGGGTTCTCACAGAATTCTTTAAATCTCATTTTGGCACTCCATTCTCCATTCTGTGAAAATTTGACTGTCCAAAATCAATTGTCCACTCACTAGTACTAACAACAGTGTGGTAGAATAATGTTGAAGATGGCCAACAAAATTATAACATGCAATGCTTTGTTGGAGTCACTCTGCTAATGTGTTCATGAGAGTGTTTCTTATGATTCTACAATTTGTCTTCGAAGGGATACCTTTAATGCTTCTAGAAGTAGTGAATTTTAGAGTGAGGAATGGGATAATAAGGGGGCCAGAGGATGCAATGACAATAGGTGGTGTTATCATGTGTTTGAACCTACCTTTAATTGTGGTGTGATCATGTGTTTGAACCCCCTTCCCTTCTCTCAACCATCCAATGGTATCAGGAATAGTATTCTTTCCCATGGAAAACCCACCCCTCTCTCTTCTTCTGAGGGAATTCAGACGACAACAAACCCTCTCTCTTATTTCCCATTGAAAATATGATTTTCAGTAGTACGATACCTATGATTCTTAGGGAGGAGGTGCCTATACTCATCAAACACCACCTATCTTCCTTTCTAAAAAAATTTGTCGTAAATGCACAAACAAAATTCTATGAATGAATGTCCTCTCAATACTATAGAAACATATGGAATTTATAAAGAGGAACATCAAAATAACAAAAAACAATCTTACCAAGTATTAAGGCTACTTACCAGATATCTTAAGAGAATATGGAGCCACTATGCTTCATCAACCAAAGGAGGCAAGGAATAACTCGACCATTTCAAATAGGTATGCCTTATTCCCATCCTTGATAGTTTTCTAGATTTA
>JZKD02S2076509.1:9939-24927 GCA_000966675.3 Picea glauca | reverse complement strand
ATTCTCCTATAGTAAATGTAATAGGGTAACTTGCAAATATTATGTTAGGAAAAATATTTGTTCCTAAATACTTAGATCCAAGTAGTCCAGTTTTATATGTTTACATCAACAAAAAATTGATTTAGAATACTCTAATAGATCTAGGGCCAACCATCAACGTTGAAAAATGATATTACGTATACTAGACCATAGGTAACTATTGATACAGACACCTACTATACTCTAACTAGCATATAGATTAACTATAAATACTAAAGGAGTATTAGAGGATGTAACACATTGATTCATGTGAGTAACTAATAGATTTTATACTACTTTAAACCAAATCCAACATGAATGGGTATGCCCTCATTTTAGGAAGAGCTTGGCTGGGTATAGTTGATGCACATATCAATTGTATTGAAGGAAACATGACCATTGCAAATGGTCAACCTCAAAAAAAAAATTTCCTCTACCCCCTGCCAAGCCACTCATTAATACTAAAATAACTATGTGGGTAGGACACGAAGAAGGAGAATAATTTTGTAGGAAATAGTACACCTTATCCTTAGAATTGAAATAGTCATGTCCATGAAAAATGCATATGAATACACTTTCATTTTCAAATTACTTGAAAATTTTGTATCCAAGATTTGTGAAAATTGAATAATATACTAGCCAAGGGGAAGTGAGATAGTCTGAGGTTCCTATTTATTTGATAGAGGTTCCTTGGAAATATTTAGTTGGAAATCTTCCCCTCTAAAACTCTCAAAATAAACACTAAGTTGATTGTTGTCCAAGAATTATAGTCACTAATTATTCTAAGAAACGACACAACAATATTATCATGGGATTACAAAGACAAGTAAGGTTTTCATCCAAATATTTATACACACCACATCTACATCAAGGATGAATCTACATCGATTAAGCATTGTTAAAGAAGAATTAACCCTACCTTAAAATATATAATCAAAGTAAAAATAGTAAAACTTTTAGATGAAGGATTCCTCTACCCAATATATGAAAGTGAATGGGTTTCACCATTGATTATAGTTCCCAATAAAAATGGAAAATGGAGGGTGTGTTTATATTACAAAGAGATCAATAAGGTCAAAATAAATGACCACTTTCCCTTACCTTTCATTGATCAGTACTAGATTCTTTAGCAAGTAAAATGTACTTTTCATTTTTATATAGGTTTAGTGGATATAACCATATACATATCGCCTTAAGGACTGAGACAAAATTATTTTTACTTTCCCAGGGGAACATTTTCCTACAAGGTCCTTCCCTTTGTCCTATGTAATTCTCTTGCAACCTTCCAATGAGTTGTCCTCATCATATTCTCATATCTAGTCCATGACACTATAGAAATAAACATGTATGATTTCACCACCTTAACATTCATAACTTCTAATTCAACCACCAAAAATGTCATGCACCAACCCCGCATAGTGAGCAGTGACTGGGGCCAATGTTGAAATTTCTTCAATATGTGCCTGTATGCATCAAAATTTGACATGGTTAGACTAGACACATGCCTTGACAGTATGGGAGGTTTTCAAGACTCAAGGATGTATGATGTCATACAAAAAAAATTTGAAAAAAATTCAACATTGGCCCCATTCAAAGGTCACCGTTTTCCATCATGTACTCTAGCCCTAGTACAATGTCTTTTAATAGTTGTTTCCCTTAAAATTCGATCGATCAGAAAATTAAAATGAAACGAGGACGAGATGAGACGATATATAGAGTGGGTCTATGAGTGATATTTGAGTATACAGGAAAATGTCTCTTCCATTCCATACACAACACAAGGGAAAACGTTTCCTTTCTCTACTCAACAATCCCTCAAGCATCTCCTTCCTTTTTAGTGCCCTCATGTAGGAAGAAATAGTCCAATCCATTGATTTATTTATGGGAAACCTAGTGGAGTATTGCCTTAGCTCTTAAATAATTAATAAGCAATTATTTCATGGGCACAGGGTTAAATGTTTTCTAATTTTCCTTGCCTCTATTCTTATCTACAACCATCTATCTCTCTTCCAAGGTTTTATGTTCCATCATTGTTGCATTAGTTTTGGTCATTTCTAAATTTGGATTATTGAGTAACTAAGGGGAATATAGTGTGGGGGTTATGTGAATAATGGTGAGAATTATCACAAGAGAATTTACATGAGGTAGGAGAATGCATGAATGACTCACACTTATTAAAAATGTTTAAACTCCCTACTGATGTGGGGATTTCTTTAATGTTGGACGATATCAAAGATGTGTCATTGGGAATAAGTGGACGTATGTTGGTGAGAACAATATCATCAAATCATCATATTCACTCACAGATTCTTCAGAGGACGATGTCATCAGCTCATCATTTTTATTACTGCTATCATTCACCCACCATAAATGTCATCTTGCACCGACCCCGCATAGTGAGTAGTGAATGGGGACAATGTTGAAATTTCTTCAAATTGTGCATGTATGCGTCAAAATTCGACATGGTTAGACTAGACACATGGCTTGAAGGTATGGGAGGGTTTCAATAATCAAGGATGTATGATGTCCCCATATAATCTTTGAGATCCTCCACATTTGCATCAACGTTTATCATGCTGCACCTCTCATTTTCATTATTCGTCATTCCCTTCTATAGAATCATTGTTGGAACTATCTTGAAATTTTTCATGGAACTTGAAATACACCCATCAAAAATTTCTTCCACCGAACCCACACAATGAGCAATGAATGGGGCCAACGTTGAAATGTTTTCAATTTGTGCTCATATGCATCGAAATTTGACATGGTTAAACTAGATAGTTGCCTTGAAGGTATGGGGGGGTTTCGATACTTAAGGATGTTTGATGTCCCTGCATAATATTTGAGATCATCCATGTTTGCATCAACCGTCAATATAATGGATGTCTCATAGTGAGGATAGTGAATGGGGCCTGCCTTGAAGGTGAATGAGCATAGTGAAATTTCTTCCACCGACCCCACATAGTGAGCAATGAATGGGGCCAACACTAAAATTTATTCAAACTGTGCATGCATGTGTCAAAATTTGACATGGTAGGACTAGACACATGCCTTGATGGTATGGGAGGGTTTCAAGACTCAAGGAATATGTCTGATGTCCCGACCACATAATCTTTGAGATCGTCCATGTTTGCAACAAAGTTCATAATGGGGCATCTCATATTTGTCAAATGTCATTGTTTCCATCCGTAGAATATTTGTTGGAACTCTCTTGAAATGTTATGGAACTTCCAATTCAACCACCAAAAATGTCTTGCACCGACCCCACCTAGTGAGCAGTGAATGGGGCCAATGTTGAAATTTCTTCAATATGTGCCTGTATACATCGAAATTTGACATGGTTAGACTAGATGCATTCCTTGACAGTATGGGAGAGTTTCAAGACTCAAGGATGTTTGATGTTCCAGTCACATAATCTTTGATATCGTCCATGTTTGCAACAAATTTTATAATGGGGTGTCTCATATGTGTCAAATGTCGTTGTTTCCATCCGTAGAATATTTTTTGGAACTCTCTTTAAATGTCATGGAACTTCCAATTCAACCACCACAAATGTCATGCACCAACCTCGCATAGTGAGCACTAGTGAATGGGGCCAACGTTGAAATTTCTTCAATATGTGCATGTATGCATCAAAATTTGACATGGTTAGACTAGACACATGCCTTGACAGTATGGGAGGGTTTCAAGACTCAAGGATGTATGATGTCCCAACCACATAATCTTTGAGATCGTCCATGTTTGCAAAAATGTTCATAATGGGCGTCTCATTGTCAAATGTCGTTGTTTCCATCTATAGAATCTTTGTTGGAACTCTGTTGAAATGTCATGGAACTTCCAATTCAACCACAAAAATGTCATGCACTGACCTCGCATAGTGAGCAGTGAATGGGGCCAACATTGAAATTTCTTCAATATGTGCCTGTATGCATTGCAATTTGACATGGTTAGACTAGACACATGCCTTGACGTTATGGGAGGGTTTGAAGACTCAAGGATGTATGATTTTATACAGAAACATTTTGAAAACATTTCAACATTAGCCCCATTCACAAGTCATTGTTTCCCTTCATGTACTCTAGCCCTAGTACAATGTATTTTAATAGTTTTTTCCTTTAAAATTCGACCGATCAGAAAATAAAAAAAAAACGAGAAGAGCCCTAGTACAATGTCTTTTAATAATTTTACTCTAGACAAGAAGATCCGCAAACCCATTTTGAAGTGTCATTATTATAGAAAACTTGTCGCAACATCTGTAAAATGCAACATATTTATAGATTTTATAACGTCGCAATTCCTACGATCATTGACCAAATCAAAGTTGACTTGGTCAAAATACTAGGTGACCGTTGGAGGGGGAAAACCTAGTTTCCAGAACGTCACAACTGCGACAACTATCTTCATAAATGTGGCAAGAGAGACGACTATGTCACAAAAGTGGCAAGAGAGACGACTATGTGGCAAATGTGGCAAGAGAGATCACAATGTGGCAAGAGAGACATCAACGTGGCAATAGCGACGTTATCAAGCAATATGGAAAAAAAATTAAAATTTCCTCTATTTTTCGGCAGTATGGCCAATTTTTTCCATAACGCCGCAAATAGAACGTCAAAATTTTTACAATATGTACTAGTGTGCACTCAGTAGGAGAGTACACAAATTACATGCTATAGCCATTAGCATGTACCAAACGGATATTAAAAGCAGAATTTTGGAAGCTGCAAATGCATATTTGCAGTACATGGATTTGGTAGAAAAACTATAGCAAGGTGAGATGCCACAGAAAGTGGAAAATTATAAATTGGAAACTGACGGAACACTTCTGTACAAGAACAAAATTTATGTACCTAATGTCGAGGACTTGAAGCTTATGATTTTGAATGAAATTCATAATGTGCCTTATGCAGGGCACCCTGGATATCAGAAAACTATGGTAGTAGTTAAGAGCCATTATTTTTGGCCAGGTATGAATAAAGAGATTGTTGAATACATCACCAGATCTATGGAGTGCCAGAAGGTTAAAGATGAGCACAGGCACCAAGCAGGGCTGTTGCAACCTTTACCCATTCCTGAGTGGAAGTGGGAAGTGGTGACAATGGATTTCATCACAAGATTGCCCAAAATAGGAAAGCAACATGATTCAATGATGGTGGTGGTGGGCAAGCTTACGAAAGCTGCACATTTTATTCTTATAAAGACTACTCACAAGGTAGCTAACATTGTTGATATTTTTATGAGGGAAATAACACGATTGCATGGTATTCCCAAGACAATTGTGTCTGATAAGGACCCAAAATTTACCTCTAAGTTCTGGAAGGGGTTGTTCAAAGGATTCAGAATGAATCTAAACTTCAGCACAACCTATCATCCTGGATCTGATGAGCAGGCTGAGAGGGTGAACAGAGTAATAGAAGACACGCTAAGGATGTATGTGATGGAAAAACCATTGAAATGTGAAGACTACCTACATTTGGTAGAATTCACCTACAACAATGGGTATCAAGCATCATTGAATATGAGCCCATTTGAAGCACTTTATGGAATAAAGTGAAATACTCCAGTAAGCTATGATAATCCAACTGATAGGGAAGTAGTTGGTCCAAAGTTGCTCAAGGAAATGGAAGAGAAAATGATGAAAATTAAGCAGAATTTAAATGTTGCCCAAGACAGGTAGAAAAGTTATGCTAATAAAAACAGAACCCACAGAGAGTTTAAAGTGGGCAATCATGTTTTACTGAAAGTGAAAGACAATAGAAGTTCCCTGAAGTTGGGAAACTGTGCCAAGTTGGCAGCCAGATTTTGTGGGCCATTTGAAATCCTAGAAAGGATTGGGACAGTTTCATATATGCTTGCATTACCTGCATCCATGACTGTACATAATGTGTTTCATGTTTCATTGCTTAAGAAATATATACCTGATGCTAATCATATAACCGATTGGAATGTGATTCAGGTGGAGCAAGAAGGTGTCTTGCAATTGCATCTTGTGTGCATATTGGAACGGAAAAGAAAATAGCTTTGGAATCGAGCCATAGGGATTGTAAAGGTCCAGTGGACCTTGTACGGTCCTAAGGATGTGACATGGGAGCATGAAGATGCTATGCAGGAAGAATACCCGCATATTTTTTAAGCTTTTGAAAATCTTGTTGATGTTGTGTAAAGAGTTGCACTGAGGACAATGGAAAAATATGGGGAGGGGATTGTAATACCCCAAGGACTTGCCCCAATAATATTATGAATTGTAATCATGTTTATGGATTGTAATCATGTATTGTAGGTTGGTGAGCCAAGTATTGATAAGTTGGTGGGCTTATGTGCTTATTAGGCCAGAGAGCCTAAGTGTTATAGGCCAGGAGCATGTTTTTGTATATGTAATTATGCAGAACATTAATAAAGATTAAACATCGCTATGTGCAGACCGACCACGAAGAAAGAGTGATGGGGGACTAAGCTTCCACAAGGTGGGTAAGGGAAAGGGGGCTGAAAGGTTGGAAAGAGGGGCTAAGATTAGGGGCTTAAGTCCTTGGGAATAATAATTCATTATTATTCCAAAGTGGTGTGAATGGTATACTTTTATCCTAAGTTCCTAGAAAAGGGAACACATACTTGATGGAGTGCATGCAGCTTCATGGGAGACATGTGTCGACCCAGGCACATGAAATTTAACCCAATAATTGAGCCATGATGGGGGTTCATTCTCCATTCAGGCATCCACTGTCTGTCCTACTATTCGTCTGCGTATAATCTCTACATACCATCACACAACTCTGAAACAAGAAAATCGTAATGTTTTCTTGAGAAGCCGACGTATCCATCATCTGAACCGTTTGAGTCTGTGTTTGACCTCTATGTTGATTCCTTGTCACACACCCTAAAACCAGTGGAAAAACTGTGGATTGATCTGTGTCATATGTGTATCCTATGAGCCCAACCTATCTTCCCTTTCAGAGCTGAGTTTGTACCCTAATTGTCTTTGGGTTGTTGCCTTCTATTTTTCCTGAGTGGAATTGTGTTGATGTTATCCTCACCTTGTAGGAATTGGGATGAAACCGGTTGAAGAAGTGGGATGTCAGGCCTGTGGTTGAAGAGGCATGTTGCCAGGCCTATGAGAAGCTCTTTCTAGGTGAGAGAGTCTTCTGGGAAGTGGTTTTGTCACAGAGAGAGTCCAACACCAGCTACGGAGCTCTGAGAATTCCTGATCTGGCCTGTTACTGAGACCCAAAGAGGGAGGTGAAGCACCGATGGACTGTTCTTGTGAAGGTGTATACTCCCAAGTGGAACAGGAATGTGGGGAATGAGAGTCTTTGAGTAGTGGGTGTAAGATGTCTCCTGGAGAGAATCCATTTGGTTGGTCTGTGCAGTTTTCCTGTAACCTTAGCCTAGTCTAGGATTCCCTTTCCCAGGGTGGAGCTTAGTCCCAACTCGGGGGTGACCCACTGCTGAGCATGATGAACAGTATGGTCTAAGGCTGGGAGGTTCATGGAAGGTCTACACATAGTTGGTCGAGTTACTACAATTTCAAAGATAAGTATCATTATGTGTTTAATTTCAATTAAAATGGATGTTTGGGATGCTTGTAATATTATCATGTATTCTATTGCAAGTTGAATTATTGTTAATTCTAATTAATTTTGTATGTTAGCAGTAATTATGTGTTTACTTTGTGTTAAGTCATTTAACTTCATTTAATTGCATACTTTATAAGTGTTATTCCACATAGTAGTGTTGCCTGTTAGTGGGGTTGATGGCTGGGGACGTTACAGATGTTGATTATCAATGTTTGTGTGGTTGGAAACATTGAATGCAATGTAAAAATGAAATTATGGATTAGTTAAAAAAATATTTTACCCCTCGTCGATCGACCCTATCTATTAGTTAAGCCCTTGATCTCATGGTGTATTAAGTTCCTGGTCCGATGCCCCACCCGACGCCTTGCTATATGGTGGTATATGCACCAAGGCTTAACCATATGCAATGGTGTACGCGCTAAGAATCAGGGTGCTAGGCTGTGATTGTATGGACATGCAAAAAGACCATAGGTTAGGGCTAGACCCTAGCCCTTTCTGCCTCTGCCCATACCTTTTAGTCACCTTAAATATTTTAACGCGCCCAATATGGTTAAGTTCCACTGCGGGCGGGCTGGTAGCTCGACCTTGCCCAAAACGTTCACCCATGCCCAGAGGTCGTAGGTTCGACTCTGGTGGAGTCCAAATATTTCTACAACAACAACCAATATAGGGATTCCACGTGGCAGCCCATCACTGGGCCACATGGCACCATTTAATTCGTCCATGATGGTGACACTTGTCAAGCAATCATTCGTCCACGTTTGCCACACCTGCCCAGTCAACAAAACAATCCTTTGCCACATCATTATACAATCAGATGCCATGTGTTATCTCCAAACAATGCCATGTCAACATGATGACAACAGCATTGGCTTTTTGCCTATTGACTTCTTTTTTTTGTCTGTTTGGGAATTTGATCATAGTGTGATAACTTTTGCATATAGTGTCTGTTTGAGGAAGTAAATATATGGCCAAAATCAATGTGAAGAGACGGATGCAATGGAATTGGTTTCGTCCAATTCTGAAAACTTTTTATTTTTGAGCATTTTCTGGACCTAAGGATCCTCCTGGATCAATCCTCCTCACTTGGAAGCTTTTGGACCACCAAAAGTATGTTATCAGTTGGTAAATAAGTGAGGATATTGTTCCCTTCTTTTCTGGTCTCAATCCACTTGGCATGACTTGGATTTGTGCCCTTCAATCCCACTCGAAGATACTCCACATCACCCCTACGAGAAGTGCAAACTTTTTTGTCCAAAATGGTGTCTTCCTGCAACTCATTTATACTCAAGAGAAAAATGTTCTATGGAAGGAATATGAAAATTCTCTCCTTGATCCTCGATCATAGGAGGCTCATAAAATCTCAAGTTTTCCACATTTACATCTAAATAAATTTGCATATATGGAGGCAATTCTAACCGGAAAGCATTAGAAACAATCTTGTCTAAAATTTTGAAAGGAACATAATGAATTGGTTTTATCTTTTTACCTTCTCCTTGCAATCTTTCCTTGCTGATGTATAACCAGACTTGATCTCCCACTTTGAATTGATGATCAACTCGATGCATGTCATGTCTTGCCTTATATTTGGCTTGGATTTTCTCCAACTGTTCCTATACTGCATGATGAATCAACTGGATCTATTCAATGAACTTTGTAGCCCTGTCCACATCAGTGTGTCTGTCTACGACAATGTCTTTCCCAAAGACAAAATCCAAAGGAGATTTTGGCAAGTATCCAAAACATGTTTCAAATGGAGATATCTGAGTAGAAGAATACTTGGCTAGATTATACACATGATGCACATAACACAAATGTTCATCCCAAAGCTTAGGATGTTTGTTGCAATATGCCCGAAGTAGATGCAGTAATGTTTTTTTCACCACCTCTTTATTCCCATCTGTCTGTGGATGAAATGTTGTGCTCTTCTTTAGTTTGGTGTCCATAAGCTCCCCCAATCTTGACCAAAATTTCCCCATGAACCTGAAGTCTCAATTCGATACAATAGAAATAGGTAACCCAAAATGAACCCATACTTTTTCAAAGAACATTTGCGTTGTTTGTTCAGCTATGAATTTGTCTTTAAAATGAATTAGAACACACATCTTGTTGAACCTATCCATAACTACATACAAGTAATCATGACCTTTTCTAGACATAGGCAATCCCCCCACAAAATCCATGGATACACTTCCCCATGGTCTAGAAGGAATAAGAAGTGGAGTGTACAATCCTAGATTTATGTTACTTGGTTTGCTTATTGCACACATAGTACATCCTTTTACATACTTAGACACAGTTTCATGCATTTGAGGGCAATAAAAAAACCTTTGTAACTGAGCAATTGCTTTGTCTACACCAAAATTCCCTTCTATAAGAGAAGTATGTGCCTCCCTGATTACATGGAATCTATCACTTTCTGGAATACATAACTTGCCCAAATGATACAAAAATTTGTCTTTAATATGATAATTCAATTCTTCTGCTCTTTTACCCTGACTTAAAGTTGCATAGACTTCTTTAAAATATTTTTCCTCAACATATTGTTCAATGTAACTTTCATGAGAAATTGAATTGTGCTTAAGGATTGTAGCAATTGTACTAGGAGGTCTTAATAACATATCAACAACTTTATTATGAATGCCCTTCTTATATATGATGACCAAATGAAATTGTTGTAAAAATCCCATCCATCTAAAATGCCTGGATTGTTGTTGCTTAGTTTGTGATTGTAGATACTGTAATGGTTGGTGATCAGTATGTATTATTGTTTCTTTTCCCATTAAGTAATGTTTCCACTTTTTAACACTTTGTACTAAAGCATACAATTCTTTATCATAGATTGGATAGTTAATTACTATTGTAGTGAAGGTCTCAGAATGATAGAATATGGGTTTTCTGTACTGCATCAGCATTTCCCCCATGGCATACTCACTTGCATCGGTTTCAATTTCAAAAGACTGTTGGAGATATGGAAATGCCAGAACAAGAGATGTACTAATATTCACTTTTAAAGTGTCGAAATCCTTTTGTTGGCTTCCTCCTCACTGCAATTCCCTTTTCACACTTGTCAAAGCATGTAAAGGAGCTGCAATTAGAGAGAAGTTTGCAATAAACTTACTCTAATATTGGGTTTCCCCCATGAAGCTTCTTACTTCAATTACATTTGTAGGGTTTGGCCAATTTACATTGACCTCAACTTTAGAGGGATCAATCTTGAGTTCTCCACCCCCTACAATGTAGCCCAGATATACAAGAGATGTTTTGCCAAATTCACATTTTGACAACTTTACAAAAAGTTTCTCTCTCTATAATACTGAAAGTATCTTCCTAACATTCTGGAAATGCTCTTCCCTAGTCCTACTGAAAATAAGAATATCATCTAAGTAGACTATTACAAAATCATCAATGAATGGCTTGAATACATCGTTCATTAGCTGCATAAAAGTAGTAGGTGCATTAGTAAGCCCAAATGGCATCACTAACCATTCAAACAACCTTGTTTTGTTTTAAAAGTAGTTTTCCATATATCATGTTCAACAACTCTGATGTGATGATAACCACTTCTTAAGTCTAACTTACTAAAATAAACCGCATTTTTAAATTGATCTAATAAATCATCAATGTGAGGAAGAGGGTAACGGTTTTTTACCGTGATCTTGTTCAAGGCTCGGAAGTCCACACACATGCACCATGTGCCATCTTTATTTGGCACCAGGATGATAGGTGACCCACATGGAGAATCACTTGGTATGATTACCCCTTGTTCAATCAACTCTTGTACCTATTTCTTTATCTCTACATTTTCCAAAACTAATAACATGTACATTTCAATATTAGGAAGAGGAACATCCTGTTGCAACTGTATCTCATGTTCAACTTGCCGTTTTGGAGGTAATCCTTTTGGGACTTGAAATATATCATCATAGTCAGAAACAATTCTAACTAAGTCATCTTTCAAATTTGTATCACAATATTGAAAAGTATCAATTCCAACAGTGTCCTTAGCTTTTACGACCATTAGTAAATATCTTTTACTGACATTTACAATTCTCTTCATTTTCCCTGAGTTGATTAGAGATAGATTCAATTTCTTCTAATGAGCCCTTACAACATATTATTTTCCATATTTAGTTGATTGATATTATTGTCTTCACGATAGAATATTTCCTTTCTAGCATACATATATGGACTCCCAAGCACAATATCACATATATCAAGTGGAACTACATCTAACTCAACCTCATCTATAAATTGTGAATTGATAGCAAACTTTAGGACACATTGTCTATTCAGTTGCAACTGATTATCATTATGAATCCATCCTAAAGGATATGGTTTCTTATGAGGTTTAGTAATTAATCCCAACTTGTTAACAGTTGTCTCTAATATCAAGTTTACTTGTGAGCCACTTTCAAATAGAGTATCAATTTTTGTATGTCTGGAAATTACTCTTATGTGAAAAAGTTATGTTCATTTGATCTCATCAACTTCATTATCAAATTTTAAAGATTGAATTGAAGAAATTGTAATAGATTAATAATTTTTACCTTTGATTCCCGTGAATGTGACCTTGGTCTCATCTCTTGAATCATACCCCAAGTCTATTTGAGTTGTTGTAGTACTCTTTGGCTTCCCTTTATTTCCAAACTTTGTTGGTTTCAATTTTGGGTGAAGGATCCAACAACGATCCTCACTTTGGCCTTCCTTCTTACAATGAGTTCATGTAGGTTTTTCCTTCTTCACTGTATTAGTCTTCTTCCCTTTAAACTTCTCTTTACCCTTTCCTTTGAAATTTCCTTCAGTAGGTTTAAATGGTTTTACAAAATCAACATTTACATTCTTGCCTCTAGATTCAAGATGAGTCGCTTACACACACACCTCATCTAAACCAGTTGGATTAAACATAAGAATGGTATGTCGTAAATAGATATGCAAACCACCTATGTACTTAAGCAATGTCTCTTGAGTATCCAATGGTATTCCCAACATTAAATCTCTTTTTCGAAAATCCTGTGTATAACTTTGAACAGTTTGTCCTTTTAACTGCCTAAAGTTCCGCCATGACATAATAGCTTGTTGCATATAAGCTAGAGGATAAAATTGCTTTCATAATGTATATGTAAAATCAATCCATGAAGAGAGATTCTTACCGAACTTTTTAAGATCCTATTTTTTCCTTCTTTCCCACCACACAAGGGCGGTTCCTCCCATCTTGAGACTAGAAAGCTGGATCATAGTCTCTTCATCTATGATTTTTTGTATCCTGCAATATACTTCAATTTGTCTTATCCAATTATCTAAATTTTTTGCATTTAGTTCCCCATCATATAAAGGTAACTCAAACTTAACATCAAGCTTTAATAAAGGCATGTCAGACTTATGCTTATGTGTATTCTTTTGTATAGTATGTGTAGTAGAATGAGAACTAGCATTTGAAGAATATCTTGAAGAAGAAGGAGAAGAAGGTGGTGAAGGTGGTGAAGGAGGAGTATTTGAAGATTCTCCTTTCCCTTCACTTTTCTCCTTCATAAAAGGTTCTCCTAGAACAGTTTTCTTTCTCTCCAAGATATCATCATATAACACTTTGACCATTTATAACATGGAGAAAAATGCTTCTTTGAACTTTATAGTTCGTGGAGAAGTTTCTTCTTCGATTGCCATTCTTTTCTTCCTCAACACTCGTTCTATCTATGAAATGAATTCAACCAATGATCCTTCTCCTCTCCGAGATTTGGGTCTTGTGATCATCCAATCCTGCACTTGTTAAACCTTCCAATACAACCAAAGCTCTGATACCAAAATACTTGATCCAAAAATGAAAGGAATTAATAACAAAATGACATTAAATTGATGCTCATGAATGATTAAAGAGTTGATCCATCATTAACCATGTTGTAAATAAGAGAATATAACAACAATAAGAAAGAGAAATAGACACAAAGAACTTGTTAACGAAGTTCACCAATGTGTGGCTACATCTCTGGGCCCGCTTCCAAGTGGAGGACCACTTTATTGATCTTTAATGCTCAAGTTCTCTTTACAATGGTTCTTCGTTGTTACAAGCAAGCTTTTGATCTGCTGTACAAGACATCCTTGTGCAGATGCACACGTGTCTCAACTATCTCCTCTCAAAACATGACACAGTGCCCCTCAAAACATGAGAAATGGGCCATTAGCTCAAGCTGCTCTTCACATTCCCTTCATACAAAAGTACTCTCACAAGCTCAAAAGGCCTGGTTTATATATTTTTTGGGCCCACAAAGATATGACCTCTTTTTGGGATCAAATCCCCCTCCAAATGGCCAAGGAATCTCCAAAAATGCCCAATCTGGGCCAAAACTATAGCAAAATAACCACTTTGTTATAAAAATTAAAATAAGACCCCAAGGGCTAGGTGCGCGCCCCTTTTCTAGAATCATATGAGTCCATATGGCCAAGTGCCAGCCCATAAGGGTGCTTCACATTGGCCCCTTCTCCGCTAGCTCTTGGTACTTTGGTGCGTTCACAGGACCCAGGGCCCGATCGGACGGGATAAGCCCCCCGCCAATCGGCCCTCTCTGCTGGTTACTCCCCTGGTCTCATGGTGTATTAGGTTCCTAGTCTGATTCCCTACTCGACGCCTTGTTGTATGGTTGTATACGCGTCAGGGCTTAACCATATCCGGTGGTGTATGCGCTAAGAACCGGGGTGTTGGGCCGTGACTGTATGGATATGAAACAATACCACGGGCTAGGGATAGACCCCATCCATTTCCTCCTTCGCCCATACATTTCGGTCACCTTAAATATTTCAACGTGCCCAATATGGTTAATTTCCACCGCGAGCGGGCTGGTAGCCCGACCCTGCCCAAAACGTTCACCTACACCGAGAGGTCGCAAGTTCGACTCAGGTGAAGTCCAAATATTTTTACAACAAAAACCAATACAGGGATTCCAGGTGGCATCCCATGACTAGGCCACATGGCACCATTTAATTCGTCCACAATGGTGACACTTGTCAAGCAATCATTCGCTCACGTCTGCCACACCTACTTGGACAGTAAGACAATCCTCTGCCATGTCATTGTATGATCATATGCCACGTGTCATATTTATAAGATTCCATGTCATCATGATGACTTCATCATGACGTCATGTTGACGTCAACGTTGACTTTTTGCCTATTGAGTTTTTTTTTTGCATGTTTGAGAATTTGATCAGAGTGTGATAAATTTCACATACGGTGTTTGTTTGAGGAAGTAAATATATGGCTAGTATCAGCACGATGATACACATGCAATGGAATTAGTTTCTTCCAATTACGAGAACTTTTATTTTTGAGCATTTTCTGGACCTGAGGATCCTCCTAGATCAATAGAGAGAGAGGGGGGGTAGAGAGAGATAGTGAGAGGAGGGGGGGG
>JZKD02S2076498.1:11940-23481 GCA_000966675.3 Picea glauca | reverse complement strand
TGCAATCATGTTATTTCCCTCATAAAAATATCAGCAACATTATCTTCCTTGTGAGTAGTCTTCAATGGAATAAAACGGGCATCTTTCATAAGCTTGTCCACCACCACCATGATTGAATCATGTTGCTTGCTTGTTATGGGCAATCATGTGATGAAATCCATTGTCACTACCTCCCACTTCCACTCAGGAATGAGTAAAGGTTGTAGCAACATGGTTGGGTGTCTATGCTCAGCTTTAACCTTCTGACACTCCATACATCTGGTGATGTATTCAACAATCTTTCTCTTCATACCTGGCCAAAAGTAATGGCTCTTGATTGCTGCCACAGTTTTATGATATCTAGGGTGACCAACATAAGGCATTGTTGGCACTAGGTCGAAGTGGAAAGGAGGATGATCGTGGGAAACAAAGCGTTCAGAAATGGAAGTAACAACTGGAAGGTAACACAACACATGTGCATGCAAGAAAGCGTTCACAAGGAAAATGACAGCTGGAGAAAGAACAACACGCGTGCATGAGAGGAAGACCTAACGTCAGTAGGTTTAGGGTTTTGGTAATACATTGTAAAAAGGTTGAAGAGCCCAATATATATAAATAGAGATACACAGGTATCATAGAGAGGTTGATTTTCTTTTGTATTAGTTCAGTTTTTGTAATGCTCTAGCATAGCTATGTACGAGTTGATGTGTTATGTAATATGGTTATGGACCAATTCTGTAAGTTGTTGAGATATAACAGAGGAGAGGAGGAAGATTTGAGGATTAGATCACAGTCTATGGAGCCTAATGTGATCTAGTTCACCTAATATAGATCTTACCCATAAGAGGGAATTGTAAGCGCCTTGCGTTGGAGATGCAGAAATACCATAATAAAATAGCCAAGAGCCAAATCTTTGTGGACATAGTTCAGGGGGAGTGAACCACGGTAATATCTATGTAATGTAATGAATGCATGTATATCTTTATTTTCTTTCAGCAGTTAATTGTTATGATTAATGAATGAGTGAATGCATTGTTATGGAATACGATTGTGATGTTCGGGGAACTAAACCATGAATGATAGATGAAACCCCGTGAGTACTAGTAGATTGTAGTCGTAATTTGTAGTAGATTGATCGTATTAACAATCCCCTATCCCATACTCAATCCTAGGTTGTAAACACCTGAGTCTTACAGCCGCCCATTAAAAGCTATCTCGGGTGAGATTGCGCAGTTCACTCTGTATACTGTGTTGCCTTCTAGTTTACCAAGAGGGTCGATAGTTTTAGAGTCTTTGTTGGAAACTCGAAAGACATGAACCCTAGGTCAATAACTCAGACAGTAAAAGGAAGCAATTTAAACCCAACAGGCACATTATGCATTTCTTTCAAAATCATAAGTTTCAAGTCTTGGACATTAGGTACATAAATTATGTTCTTGTACAGAAGTGTTCCATCGGTTTCCAATTTATAATTTTCCACTTTTTGTGGCATCTCACCTTGCTATAGCTTTGCTGCCAAATCTCTGTACTGCAAATCTGCATTTGCAGCCTCCGATTCCACCCTTAATATCAGTTTAGTACATGCTAATGGTTGTAGCATGTAATTCATGCACTCTCCTGATGAGTGCATTAGCCACTTTGTTTTATTTTCCTTTGATATGATTGATATCAAAATCATAATCACAAATAAATCCCAACCACCTACTCTGCCTAACATTTAAGGTTGGATGATCAAACAAATAATTCAGACCATTATGGTCTGTCGTCAGTTCAAACCTCCTTCCCATGAGGTAATGCCTCCATTTCTTTAGAGCGAGCACTATGGCTGCCAACTCCAAATCATGAGTTGCATAGTTCCTTTCATTCTCTTTCAACATTCTGGATTCATAACAAATTATGAACCCATTTTGACTGAGGAATCCTCCCAGTCCTTCTTTGCATGAATCTATACACACTACAAAGTATTCATTCGAGTATACAATCCTTAGGATTGGAGCACTGGTTAACAACTGCTTCAATTGTTGGAAGCCTTTCTCACATTCTTCTGTCCACTAAAATTTCTTCTCCTTCCTTTGCAAAGAAGTGATAGGGTGACCTATCCTTGAGAACCCTGCAATGAACCTTCTGTAATATCCAACTAGACCCATAAAGGATCTGAATTCTTTCACATTCTTTGGCATTGAACACTCTCTGATGACCTCAATCTTCTCAGGTTCCACGACTATCCCATCCTTTGAAATGATATGCCCCAAGTAATGGATTTGCTTTTGATAAAATGAGCACTTGCTCAACTTGGCATACAGTTGGTGCTCTCTTAGAACCTACAACACCATCTTTAGATGATGTTCATGCTCTTCCTCTGACTTGGAATACACCAGGATCTCATCCAAGAAGACTATGACAAACTTGTCTAAATATTCTCTAAATACACCATTCATTAGGCACATAAAAANTCGTAATTTGTAGTAGATTGATCGTATTAACAATCCCCTATCCCATACTCAATCCTAGGTTGTAAACACCTGAGTCTTACAGCCGCCCATTAAAAGCTATCTCGGGTGAGATTGCACAGTTCACTCTGTACATTGTGTTGCCTTCTAGTTTACCAAGAGGGTCGATAGTTTTAGAGGCTTTGTTGGAAACCCGAAAGACATGAACCCTAGGTCAATAACTCAGACAGTAAAAGGAAGCAATTTAAACCCAACAGGCACATTATGCATTTCTTTCAAAATCATAATTTTCAAGTCTTGGACATTAGGTACATAAATTATGTTCTTGTACAGAAGTGTTCCATCGGTTTCCAATTTATAATTTTCCACTTTTTGTGGCATCTCACCTTGCTATAGCTTTGCTACCAAATCTCTGTACTGCAAATCTGCATTTGCAGCCTCCGAGTCCGCCCTTAATATCAGTTTAGTACATGCTAATGGTTGTAGCATGTAATTCATGCACTCTCCTGATGAGTGCATTAGCCACTTTGTTTTATTTTCCTTTGATATGCTTGATATCAAAATCATAATCACAAATAAATCCCAACCACCTACTCTGCCTAACATTTAAGGTTGGATGATCAAACAAATAATTCAGACCATTATGGTCTGTCATCAGTTCAAACCTCCTTCCCATGAGGTAATGCCTCCATTTCTTTAGAGCGTGCACTATGGATGCCAACTCCAAATCATGAGTTGCATAGTTCCTTTCATGCTCTTTCAACATTTTGGATTCATAACAAATTACGAACCCATTTTGACTGAGGACTCCTCCCAGTCCTTATTTGCATGAATCTATACACGCTACAAAGTATTCATTCGAGTATACAATCCTTAGGATTGGAGCACTGGTTAACAACTGCTTCAATTGTTGGAAGCTTTTCTCACATTCTTCTGTCCACTAAAATTTCTTCTCCTTCCTTTGCAAAGAAGTGATAGGGTGACCTATCCTTGAGAACCCTGCAATGAACCTTCTGTAATATCCAACTAGACCCATAAAGGATCTGACTTCTTTCACATTCTTTGGCATTGAACACTCTTTGATGACCTCAATCTTCTCAGGTTCTACGACTATCCCATCCTTTGAAATGATATGCCCCAAGTAATGGATTTGCTTTTGATAAAATGAGCACTTGCTCAACTTGGCATACAGTTGGTGCTCTCTTAGCACCTACAACACCATCTTTAGATGATGTTCATGATCTTCCTCCGACTTGGAATACACCAGGATCTCATCCAATAAGACTATGACAAACTTGTCTAAATATTCTCTAAATACACCATTCATTAGGCACATAAAAACAACGGGCGCATTTGACAACCCAAATGGCACTACTGTGAATTCATAGTGACCATAACTTGTTTTGAAGGCGGTCCCGCCGATGTCTTCATCCTTTATTATTACTTAGTGATATCTTGATCTAAGATCTATTTTCAAAAATATCTTAGCATCCTTCAACTGGTCAAAGAGATTGTCGATCATTGGCAGAGGATACTTGTTATTTACAGTCACTTTGTTCAACTGTCTAAAATCGATACATAATCTCAACATCCCATCCTTCTTCTTCATGAACAAGATCGGGGTGCCCCAAGGTGACACACTTGGGTGTATATACCGCTTCTTTAGTTTTCTTTAGAAGCTCCTCGAGCTACAATTGCAGTTCTTTCAACTCTGGTGTACTCATTCTGTAAAGAGTTTTTGACACTAGAGCTGCTCCAGGCATCAAGTTTACAGAGAAGTCAATATATCTCTTCGGGGGTAATCAGGGTACCTCCTAGAATACATCTTCAAACTCTTTTAGTACCGCATGATCTTCGATCTTTGAGACTTTATCCTTAGGTGCTTCCTCCATGTGGGCTGCAAATAATTGACAACCTTTCTTGTAGCACTTCTTCAGTTGTATTGATGAGATTTTTCTGATAGCAACAACTCTGGGAATTCCTTAGACTGTTTTCTAATTCCCCTCCTTATCCAGGAAAGTGAATGCCTTGTTACGACAGTCTAGGATGGCATGGTATTGGTCCAACCAATCCATCCCAATTAGACAGTCATAGGATACTAAAGTCAAAATTTTCAATTCATCCCTTGTGTTCAGTCCATTCATGTCCATTGGACATGACTTAACCAACTTTGTAACCTTTCTCTTGGTTCCTGTAGCCAACTGCACTAACTAATATTTTTCATGTTTGCTTCTCGACAATTCCAAACTTTCCACCACCCTAGGGTCTATATAACTATGACTAGCCCTTGAATCAATTAAAATAGTAAATGCATGGTTGTTGATCATACCTTCCACTTCAATCATGTGTGACTGAAATTCAAATTTCTTGTTGTCGAGGGTTGCATAGATCCTGGGTATTCTACTACCCATGGCCTCCACTATTTCATCTTCCTGAACATTATGGACAACTCTCACTTTGCCATTTTTGTGGGGACAATCTTTGTACTTGTGGTTTCCCTAACAGCCACAACACTGAATGGGCATCTGCCTTGCCCTTTGTCACCCTACGTCATCCATTCTCGGCTCTCTAAATGATGGCTACCCTTGATGACTGTTTCTGGAAAATGGAGGTTTGTTTCCCTTCTGCCTTTTCTCTTTCTTGAACTTATTCTGGTCATCCCAAGCCTTCCGAAAAGTGGAATTTTATCTTTATTGCTCATACACACATTTTTATCTCCTTATAGTTTTTTCCATAGTATATGGGTCACCATACTGGATCTTGTCACCGATGGATGGTGGAATTCCACTCAGATACCTTTGAATCTTGACAGTCTCATCCTTGATGAAGGGAACATATTTCAACAACTCCAAGAACCTTCGTTCGTATTCATCAATGGACATGCTGCCTAGCTTGAGTTCAAAGAACTCTTTCATGTTTCTGTCATAGTATATTTTAGTTAAGTATTTCTTTTCAAAATACTTCTTGAATTCTTTCCAAGTAACATCTTTCTCTCTAATGTGTTGCACCTGCACAAGTTGATCCTACCACATGGATGCCTTTTCCTTTAGTTGATACATTGCAATTCTTCCTTCTACATGAGAGGAATAATTCTGCAGTTGGAAATATTTCCTCATGCCAAGCAACCATGTTTCGGCATCCTCCTCCTTCTTGTGTTATCCATCAAACATAGGAGGCTTAATCTTCTTCATTTCACCCTTCAGTTCATCCACTCTATATCTCCTATATTTTCTGGTAGCAGATGGGCTTGAACTACTGTGTGCCTCCTTATTGGAATGTTTCAGGGAGTGACTATGATGCCTGCTAATGCTTCTTGATCTTCTTTTCCTCTCAGGGTTCTTGCGACTCCCTGTTTTTCTTAAGTCACTCTCCTTATACAACTTATTTTCGATTCTTTCTAGGATCCACATCAACTTTAATTTGAATTCTCCCTGTTGATCCCTGGCTTTCATGAGCTTTATGTTATTTGCTCGGTTAGTTTGGGCATGTTTCTGCAATCAATCAATGATTTTCATCATATGCCCTTCCTTATCTATCTCTTCTCCATGTCCATTAGAGTTTGATCCTTCAACTCCCAAATGGACATCCATTCCTTTTGCTTCATTCTATGAACTANGTTCAACTGTCTAAAATCGATACATAATCTCAACATCCCATCCTTCTTCTTCATGAACAAGATCGGGGCGCCCCAAGGTGACACACATGGGTGTATATACCCCTTCTTTAGTTTTCTTTAGAAGCTCCTCGAGCTACAATTGCAGTTCTTTCAACTCTGGTGTACTCATTCTATAAAGAGTTTTTGACACTAGAGCTGCTCCAGGCATCAAGTTTACAGAGAAGTCAATATATCTCTTCGGGGGTAATCGGGGTACCTCCTAGAATACATATTCAAACTCTTTTAGTACCGCATGATCTTCGATATTTGAGACTTTATCCTTAGGTGCTTCCTCCATGTGGGCTGCAAATAATTGACAACCTTTCTTGTAGCACTTCTTCAGTTGTATTGATGAGATTTCCCTGATAGCAACAACTCTGGGAATTCCTTGGACTGTTTTCTAATTCCCCTCCTTATCTAGGAAAGTGAATGCCTTGTTACGACAGTCTAGGATGGCATGGTATTGGTCCAACCAATCCATCCCAATTAGACAGTCATAGGAACCTAAAGTCAAAATTTTCAATTCATCCCTTGTGTTCAGTCCATTCATGTCAATTGGACATGACTTAACCAACTTTGTAACCTTTCTCTTGGTTCATGTAGCCAACTGCACTAACTAATATTTTTCATGTTTGCTTCTCGACAATTGCAAACTTTCCACCACCCTAGGGTCTATATAACTATGACTAGCCCTTGAATCAATTAAAATAGTAAATGCATGGTTGTTGATCATACCTTCCACTTCAATCATGTGTGACTGAAATTCAAATTTCTTGTTGTCGAGGGTTGCATAGATCCTGGGTATTCTACTACCCATGGCCTCCACTATTTCATCTTCCTGAACATTATGGACAACTCTCACTTTGCCATTTTTGTGGGGACAATCTTTGTACTTGTGGTTTCCCTAACAGCCACAACACTGAATGGGCATCTGCCTTGCCCTTTGTCACCCTACGTCATCCATTCTCGGCTCTCTAAATGATGGCTACCCTTGATGACTGTTTCTGGAAAATGGAGGTTTGTTTCCCTTCTGCCTTTTCTCTTTCTTGAACTTATTCTGGTCATCCCAAGCCTTCCGAAAAGTGGAATTTTATCTTTATTGCTCATACACACATTTTTATCTCCTTATAGTTTTTTCCATAGTATATGGGTCACCATACTGGATCTTGTCACCGATGGATGGTGGAATTCCACTCAGATACCTTTGAATCTTGACAGTCTCATCCTTGATGAAGGGAACATATTTCAACAACTCCAAGAACCTTCGTTCGTATTCATCAATGGACATGCTGCCTAGCTTGAGTTCAAAGAACTCTTTCATGTTTCTGTCATAGTATATTTTAGTTAAGTATTTCTTTTCAAAATACTTCTTGAATTCTTTCCAAGTAACATCTTTCTCTCTAATGTGTTGCACCTGCACAAGTTGATCCTACCACATGGATGCCTTTTCCTTTAGTTGATACATTGCAATTCTTCCTTCTACATGAGAGGAATAATTCTGCAGTTGGAAATATTTCCTCATGCCAAGCAACCATGTTTCGGCATCCTCCTCCTTCTTGTGTTATCCATCAAACATAGGAGGCTTAATCTTCTTCATTTCACCCTTCAGTTCATCCACTCTATATCTCCTATATTTTCTGGTAGCAGATGGGCTTGAACTACTGTGTGCCTCCTTATTGGAATGTTTCAGGGAGTGACTATGATGCCTGCTAATGCTTCTTGATCTTCTTTTCCTCTCAGGGTTCTTGCGACTCCCTGTTTTTCTTAAGTCACTCTCCTTATACAACTTATTTTCGATTCTTTCTAGGATCCACATCAACTTTAATTTGAATTCTCCCTGTTGATCCCTGGCTTTCATGAGCTTTATGTTATTTGCTCGGTTAGTTTGGGCATGTTTCTGCAATCAATCAATGATTTTCATCATATGCCCTTCCTTATCTATCTCTTCTCCATGTCCATTAGAGTTTGATCCTTCAACTCCCAAATGGACATCCATTCCTTTTGCTTCATTCTATGAACTAGAAGCAGTATGTGCCTCTTTCATTTCTTTGCACTCAGTGGCAACTCTATTCAGTTTTGGCACTCGTTAAACTTCTGCAAACACAACGTGAAGACAACCGGAATTTGTTAGGCCATCATTCCTTAACAAATCCCACATAATTCATAAACAAATCTGATTCAAGAAAACGTTTAGTTTCCATTCTTTGTGATTCTCGTTCAATCAAGAATCCTCGCAGATTTCTTCTTTTAGAGCTCTTCTCTGCTATACATTTTTTGGACATTAGCCCCTTTTTTCTTAGATCCCAACCCATGCGATCAAGGGATGTGACCAAGCGCTAGATCGATAGGTTCTTACTCAGAACTTCAGGTTTCAAAAACCTTCATAATACATCACAACAGACTCTCGGAGTTCCGAATTAACGAACTCACGAAGTAGGGTGGATCAGTCGTCCACTACTACTTGGCATCCAACGGATGACACTCACTGTGGAACTTTAATCATGTGAGCTCCGGGACTTCGGAGCTTTGGAGCTTTGGGACTTCGGAGGATTTCACATCCGCACACCCCCAACGTCCTGAACCATTAATTTTCGAACACTTCCATGACACTTTTGTTGACGTAATTATGTCACATCACTTACGCTTTTCCAATTGCGGGGGCATGCAATGGTGGTTTGGAGTAACCCGCCTTTTGTCCCGCAATTCTTCTGACACTGACACGTAACCCCCCAAGAAAACTGTGGTTTGGATTGCGAGACTGCCTTGGAGAATTAAATCTCGTGAAACTTGGGTACCCGCAATGCCTCTTGGTCGTTGATCTTGATGTATCGTGATCAATGCCAGTGTGGGTCCTTCGACCTTTAACTATGTTAATAAACCTCAGGGCCCACATAGTACAACTATAAACATTCTGGGTGAGGGCACGTGGCAGGTATAGGAAAGGTCCACATCACCTCCTAGTGACATCATCATGACTCACCACTTTGGCTCTTCGGGCTTCAGGAGTTTCAACTCCTCTACGCTCACTTTTTCCTGGACCACTTTTCCCCAGAGTTCACGATCTACCGATGCGTGTCCTCCTTCATGATCAATGGCTATGAGTGACTTCGACACTTTGGGCTTTGGGAGTTTCAAACTCATAGCACTTTCCTCCTCACTAAGTACTTCCCCCTGAGGTACACGATCTCTAGATGTGTGTCCTTCACAACAGACAGTTACGATCTACTTTGGCTATTTCTCTTTCTCCTCGATCACAGAACTTCCGAAGTGATATCACTCCAGAGTTGTGGATCTTGCACCACTTTTCAACCTAGATCAGATGACTGTTGATCCTTTGTGCTCAAACCCGACGGCTTGGGATCTATTTCCTTCTTAGCACTCTCCTTTGCTTTCCTGGACACAGATTTAACAGTCCAGACTCCTTCCAACAACAGATCTAACAACTGCTATCGCTCCTCCTCCTGAGCTTCGTTTATTGAACCCATTTTTCCTTAGAGGGTTGCTTCAACACTTAGTCGACTTTTGTATCTATGCACTCCTTGCAACAGATCTTTGCGTCCCTTCATGAGAAAACTCAATCTATCTCTCCCAATTTTCTTGAGTCAAAGACTCCGTCGACGCACTCCTTGCACCCAGGGACACTCTGAACCTCGAATTTTGTCCCTTTTGACAACAATTCACTCTGAAAACTTTGTCTTGTTAACCAATAACATGGCCCATCCAGGCTTAGTGTCAAAACCATGGCTTTGAAACCAATTTGTAACATCCCCAACCACTCACAGGTTGGCCAATGCTACCACTGCGGAACATTCACACACACACACACACACATATATATAACATGCATTTTAATAAAAAATTAAATACATAACACATAGTTACTATTACCATTCAGATTCAAAACAAGATTAACAGTAAATCCACATGCAATGGAACACATGATAACATTCAAGCATCAGTAGAACAAACATGCATAACATATAAATTAAGCACAGACTGATACTTATCTTTTAAAATGGTGTAACACCACCAACTATGTGCAGACCTTCCACGAACCTCCCAACATTAGACCACGCTGCTCATCACACTCAGCAGTGGGTCACCCCTGAGCTAGGACTAAGCTCCACCCAGGGTAAGGGAATCCTAGACTAGGTTGAGGTTACAGGAAAACTGCACAGTGCAACCATAAAGTTTCTCTCTAGGAGCCTTCCTATGCCCACTACTCACAGACTCTCATTCCCCAAATGCCTGTTCCACCCAGGAGTATAGACCTTCACTGTCACAGAGTCCATCGACTGCTTCACCTCCCTCTCAGGGTCTTAGCAACAGGCCGGATCAGGAATTCTCAGAGCTCTGTATCGGGTGCTAGACTCTCTCTAGGAGAAAACCACTTCCCTACCAACTCTCTCACCTGGAGAGAGCTACTCACAAGCCTGACAACCTGCCTCTTCTACCATGGGCCTGACAACCCGCTTCTTCAGCCACTTTCGACTCAGTTCCATCAAGGTATGGGTGACTGCAATCGTTACTGGTCAAACAACTCAAGAAAACATAGGGCAGCGACCCAAACGATCCAAGTACAAACTCGACTCTCTAAAAGAGCGGATATGTTGGGTTCAAGGATGACACAGGCCAGTTTTCCCTCCCGTTGGGTGATTTCTTGGGTATGTGTGGGTACGTCAAGGTCAAAACGCAGAGGTCAGACATAATTCATAGGATTCGGGAATGGCGAGCGAACTCCAGCATAGTTAAACTCATGGATTAGTGATTCCAGAGGTGTGTGAGGGTATGCAGATGCAGACACAGATGAAAACTATTTAGACGCCCCATATCCCAATGAACTCAGGCAGAGGATGACATTATACAAGATCGAACCCCCAACATGGTTGACTTCTGCAGCTTTAACTGCATGGGTCCAGGTTGAAACTTGTCTTCCTGGAGCTGCATGCGTTTCCTTTTGCACAAGTTTCCTTTCCTAGGACTTAGGATAAAAATATGTCTTTTACACAACTTTGGAACAATAATAAATTATTATTCTCAAGGACTTAAGCCCCTAAGCTTAGTCCCTATTTCTAAACTTTTCAGCCCCCTTTCCCTTACCCACCATGTGGAAGCTTACTCCCCCATCACCCTTTCTTCGTGGCCAGTATGCACACAATGATGTTTATATTTTATTAATGATCTACATATTTACATATACAAAGTTAGGCTCATTGGCCTTTGCATCTGGCTCACCATCCTAATAAAGACATAAGTCTCTCAACTTATAACCACTCAGCACACCAACCTATAAACAAAATTACAATCCAGCAGGGGCTCGACCTTGGGGTATTACATAAATAATATTATATTATATTTCAATATATAATATATTGAAATATTTATAAAAGAATAATTATTATGTCCATGCCATAACAGGGACATTATGTTTTAGGCTATTTCAATTATTTCACTACA
>JZKD02S2076487.1:15852-42319 GCA_000966675.3 Picea glauca | reverse complement strand
TCAAGTTATTGCAAAGGTTTTATCAATAAGATTTATAATGAGTTTTTTGAAATGGTTTGAAGGTTGGGTCAAGGACAATTCCAAGTATCAATCTCAAATAAGTAAGAGAAAATCAAATCTCAACGACTTAGTAAATGATAGTCAATCCAATAAGCAGATGGAAAAAACAATATTAATGATAAAGAAGTATGTAAGCTTTCAATTTGTCTACTTACATATGAAACTATTTATCATAAATATCATTTAAGAAGCAAGAGGAAAGTACTTGAAAACATATTTGATTATGAACAAGCAAACAATAAAGTCTTCACTTACTTACTCACAACCAAGATACATCATATGCTTTGCAATAGATTAACATGCAGTCAAATAAGAAAAAGATATAAATATAGACAAGAATATAAATCTAACCATCATATCACCTTTTCCACTTAGTATCAAAATGAAATAGTTATTTGTCTTACAATATCTGCTAAAAAATGGCCATTTTGGTTCTCAACCAAATAAACCCTCCCCACAACTTCTCCTTCTATAGAGTTTATATAGAAATAGTACATCATTATCAAGATCCAAAAGAAATGGATCTGAAAACCTCCTCATCCATATTTAGTTTATGGTTTCAAATAATCAGGGAGGATATAAGATCTAATCTCCAAGTCGAATTAATGAGGTGGCTCATCAACTGATGTGTATGAGTTATTTTAGGAAAATAAATCTGGTAAATTCCTGAAAAATAGGGTCCAAAGATCTCTTCGTATCTCGAAAACCATGATAGTTTTGTACAACATGAGAGAGGTTTTTGTGAATGTGCCCAATCTAACAAAAAAACATTTTTTTTTCCAAAAATTCATCTCCATATTCTATGAAACCTCGCCCAAAATTAGTGACTAAAACATGCAATCATTTATTGTGAAATTCTGAAAAATAGGCCTCAAAGATATATTTGAATCTCTCAAACTGTGATAGTTGTGTAAAGTCCGAGATATGTTTTTTTGAAGGGTCTCATTCCCAACAAAAAACACTTTTGGTTTCAAGCAATTCATCTCCACAGTTTCAAAAACTGCTCTTGAAGATAAAGACTAAAACAGGAAAAAACAAAATAGAGTACTGCCTGTATTGATTTTTGCCCTGCTTCTTTTTTTTTTACACTTTTCAGAGATTTTCTTGCTTCTCCACATGTTCATTATAATGATCATATTCAGGCTCTAATTTAACATTTTTCAACTTATATGAAGAAGTTACATGTGACTGTCCCTTTTCCTCCTTTGTACTTTCCACTGTATCATCATCAATGATAATTGCATTTTCTTTCTTAATAACATGATTGAACATGGCGCTTGAATTTAACCTCAATTTATTAGTTTCCCTAGTTTTGGATCTACTGGGATAATTCACCACTGGTTAATTTTTTCCTATGTTACTCAATTTCTTACATTTACCATCTACAACATGTTCATCTTGTTTATGTGTGGATTTTTTAAGTTTCCTCTTTTTTGATCCTCTGTCATGTATCTCTTTGCATTCTTCAGGCTCATCCTTTGGAACAAGAAACTCATCATGAGTTTTAATATCCAATTCTAACTCTATTTTTTTTTTCTGTGTTCTGGTGATCTTAGCTACAAGGGAAACTTTGTTCAAATCCTCTGTTTCATGCTGTAACTGCAACTTCCTTTTGCTGGATCGGGTTACTCTGGCTACAGGAGAACTCTATTTCACTGTAACAACAAGGGTTTTGGGAACCTTATTTTCCTTTTTAGATTTATGTTCTAGAGAAGTTTTATGCTTGGGTCTCTATTCTTCTAGTTTAATGGATTCAATTAACCAGTCCCAAGAACGATGGACTTCTCCCAAAGCCTACATAACCAAGGTTTTAACCAGTATTTGATGAAAAATACTTTTACTAGCAGTTGCAAGATGGGTTTGTATCCTTTCAGACATTTTTGACAGGCTCTTTAATAAAAAGAAAGGAAAACACAGAGACATATCACCATTTAAATGCATCAACAACCTAATATGATAAAGATGGACAAGGGAAAATTTCCCTTCACATGTAATATACCCACGAATAACCATTAAAGAAATTTGCCACTCTTTTTTCATACAACTCTATGGGATACCCTGACTCCAATTGGGGTCTTGGCATTCTGGAAGGAAAAACTCATTTACAAATTCCATAGGCATTTCTTCCTTCTTCCACCATCTCTCTCCATACACAAATAACTTGCATGCAATCCCGATTGAGTGTTTTGTTACATGTATCAAAACCTTACCCACCACTGTCTCGAATCCATCGAAATTTTGTGCAAACATCATGGAGATTTGTTCATGATAACCCTGGAGTGTAGAAAAAAAATTAAACTACCCTACATCTCTTAACTTCTACGAGATTTCTGGATAAGCCTCGAGCAAGTCTACACCCTCTGGTTCTAGACAATTGATTTGTCCACTTTTCTTAGGTGCCATGATATTGATTATAATCCTTGAAGATATGCAAAACATGTATACAATGATACAAAGATATAATGAAGGACTCATGTATCGTATGTTATGAATCATAACATGAAACCTGCGAATTGATATCGGACTTATTGAGTACAAACCCGATCCCTTTAAATAAGGATAAAAAGTGAAAACATGACATGATCCTAATCATAAATGATATTGGATTTAGGAAATGATCAATGGACAATTGCTGGCACGATCTTTGGTAGTTGGCGCATTTGAAATAATGATTACTCTTATCGCTACAAGAATAACGTTATTCTTGTAGCACCTTTTCCCTTTGCAAAATTTCAAATTTAAAATGATAAAAAAGGACTTGTATCTTAATGTGTATTATTATAACCTTAATCACACTAAAACCTATCAAAAATTCTTAAAAAGGATAATTCAAGCACACTTAAAAAAATGTGGAGGGAGAAAATCAAAGCTTAAAATGTTGTAGGAATGGTAGAGTAGGGAAAAGAGTAGCTAAAAAGTTAAAAACAAAACAAAGGACTAACATTGGCTCCTTCTGGGGATAATGTTTCATGGTGAAACTTTAAGAACCTTCTTACCAATGCCTTTATCTTCCTTATCGTCATAAAACTTTCACTGTAATTTGTTTCCCTGCTCTGACATCCATTTATTCTGTAATCCAAAAAATAAAAACCCATAAAATTCAGAGTGGTGCTTCCATTGGGCTATGGAGTCATTTCTCCCTGTTGATTTACCACACACCAATGCTTAATAATGTTATTTACAAAAATCTCCTACTCTTAACAAGAAAAAACCAAACCAATCATGTGAAGACAAAATTCCAAAAGAACCATTCAAGCAACAAATTGATTGGATGAATCTTTTGCACGTGGTTAAGAAAAAGCCAATCTTGAAAATAAATATGTGGCTCACGAGACAATCGAGCCTTATAATCCCAGTGAAAAAATGATAGAAGATTTAAACTTGAAAAAACCTCCAGATATGCAGCCATGGGATCATAAAGATCATGAAACAATACTTTTGAATCAACAGTAAACACATAATCTTCCAGTTTCGGATGAACATACAAATTTTGTGAAGAATATGATCCAATATTCAAGCTACACTCTACTTTTTCTTCTGAAATTAGTGCATGAATATAATTTGTTTTATGAAAGTGAACAACAACATCTTGAAAAACTTCTCCATTTTATGTTGTTATATAAATAAGATCAACACTGTCTCTTTCACTACCTTCCAAAATCTTAGATTCAAAGTTGTCATAGAGAGGCTGATTGCTGCTCAAGTCAATTGAGGGTAATATGAAATTTTTCTCTTCTCCATTTTCATATTCATCATATGCAGGTTGACTATAAAAAATTTCTAAATTTTGAAATTCACAAAATTTTGTTTCATGATGCTCTTCAAAGAAAGAACACAAATGAACAACTTGGTATTTTGGAAAAAAAATTCATTATGACAACAACTTCTACAACCATCCAATAAATTTGTTTTCATACTATCCATGACATGATCATCAACAACATCTTGAAAAACTTCTCCTTGAAAAGAAGAATGAGAGAAAGTTTCATGAATGATCAAATCTTCTTCATCATGATAGGATGGAGAATTTTGATTGATTTCAACTGACAATGATAAAATATTTTATTTACCAGCAATATAATCTTCAATAATTTCTTCACTAAAATGCTTGCCTTCACAAATATTTCCAACAACAAATCCTTCATGAAGAGACCCATTCAAATGGCCATCAAAACAGTTAGGAGCATTATGAGAACATTCCAAAATATCTTCACTGATCTCATCACTAAAGCCCTCCTAAATGTTTTTGTAAGAGATTTAAATTGCTCACAACAATCATTCAAGAGGCACTCAGTATGATAAATCCTCTTACAATATGAATGAAAAGAAACATGGAAATCCTTTAATGATGAAATACTGAAAACAAGAAGATACAGGTACCATTGTCTCGCCTCTCCTTCCAAGGATCACATAAACATTTTCATCAATACATCTTCATGATGAATATCAAGCCGGTCCATGTATTGATGAAAACCAATCAAGTGTTGTGTAGGATGATGATGATCATCTCCTCTAAACCATAGAAGGTAGTCTCCCCATTCATGTATAGTAGGAACAACATTTGGAAAACCAAGAATACCATAGAAATCAAATGGAGAAAACCTACGAGCCAAAATGGATTCCATGGCCTTCGACATCCTGGCTCAATGGAGTCACCAAAAGATTCTTCCTTAATGTAGTCACTAGGTGAATGATGCAGTCATAAATTGTGTCCAACCCCTATTCACCATCATGAGCTAGCGTTTATCATTGGTATTCTTCCCAAGGAAGATATCTTCATTCCTTCATCCCTGACAACGCCAAAATATGTTAGTCCCTAAAGTTGTACTCGAATGTGAGAGGGAAAGCTATGGTGTAACATCCCTCTCTAGTGCACTGAGTGAACTTATTCTTTGAGGATACTTGCTCACAAGTGATTCGGATTATTATGCTATTAAAAAATTTGACTTTGATTATGATGTGTTATGGGCAGATGACATGTTGTTTTACTACATTGACATAGACAGGTGCTATTGACTCGGTTTTACTGAGTGTGCAGGGTTTTGGACCTTGAGGATGCAGATGGCATCGATGGAACCCCTTGGAATCCAGATCGAGTCAGGGAGTGTGCCATTGGGGTTTGATTGTTTTACTATGATATTAGTGCATCTGACTAGATGATATGATATGGATATGTTCTGACATGATTTGTTGATGATGCAGGATGATGATAGCTTGCCGAACAAACTCACATATGGAGTAAAGGGGTCACACAGGACTACTAGAGATATTGAGGGGGAGGTGTGGACAAAAGCCCTACCATATCCTACTAGCACTCCCTCCGTGGCCCGAACTATAGGTTAATTATTACCTAGTTCGAGAGGACCGACGATGTCGTGAGGGAAAACTACGATAGTCGCTCATGATGATTCTAAAGGGCATGCAATAAGGCGGGGGCCTTATTCCTTAGAAGCCCTTAGTCTCCCACAAGTTCACCTGGCGGAGTGTTGACTCCAGGTGTTATTGATGTCTACCAATCAATCAAGAGGCGAGTGGCACCGTTGGAGCACCTAGTGTGTCCTGAAGGGAACGTCGCGCAAGGGAACAAATGAGGGGAGTGGCACCCTTGGAGCACCTAGTGCGTCCTGAAGGGCACGTCACATTGATGATGATAGAGGGATGAACCTAGATGGGCCTAAGACAAATAATAGGTTAAGAAATTTTAAAACAATTTCCCTGATTAAATGTCGCCCAGTACAAAATCTATGTTCTAAGTCTAAAATTTCGCCAGGGGTAAAATTTTGTCTACCTTTAAAAAATAAAAAATAATTAAAAAAATAAAAAATAAAATAAATAGATAAAATAAAATAAAATAATAAAATTTAAAATAAAAACCACTTAAGTGATAATTATGGTCTTCATAACATTTTGTAACATGAAGGGAGTAAGAAATTAAATTACTCATAACAAATAAAATCTGTGGATATAAAAAGTAAAGAGGGAATTAATTATTTTATCTTTTGATAATTTAAAAATATACTAAATTAATGATAAAAGGGAAAAGGGGTTATATTCCACACCTGCCTTTTTGAGTTCTAAGTAAAAGGGGAAAGAGGGAAAATAAAAAAATAGGAAACTAGGGAAATGAGGTAACATAAAAAGGAAAAAGGGGAACTTAAGGGAAAAAGCGGGAAGTCAACTTAGTAAAGAATCTACATTTAAGAGCTTTTTAATTTTAAACTGAATTAGCAATTTCATAATAGGGAAATCCTTTAAAACCTGTAAGGGAATTTGGGGACACATAGGAGTGATTCTAGGAGTAACTCTAGGTGGGTGAGGGAAATAAAGATAATTACTTAATTAAAGAAATTAAATAATGGAGGAATGTAGGGGATGGGTGACACTTGTACAGAGAAGAATTTTTAGGAATTTTGTTTTAAAAACTTTAATTAAATGAGATTTTAGGAAATAAAGGAAGATCAAAACTCTATATAATGGAGGAAGAAGGAGAAAGGATCATATTTTTTTTACGTAACATTACGTTGCAAAAATATCGACTTGACTGATTTACTTGTGGGAGTTGGGATTTCCCAGCTGGGAGAGGAGTGGTAGCTCAGCCTTTTGAGGTGAGCTGGGAGCTAGACGAAACCTCTGGATAGTGTGTGTGGCCCCTTTGTGGCTCAGGGGGCTAAGGGGGAAGAAGAGTACCCCTAGCATTGGCTGGGAGGTACTGGTGAGGTCTCGATGGTCGGCGAGCGGGAGCTGCACGGAGTGCGGGACAACATTCGAAGCAGGCGATCAGGCAACGATACACCCTTTTTATTTTGTAGAGTAAAATGCATTAGGACTTATGCTTGGATCTTCATGTTGATTTGTTAATGGATTGGATGTTTAGATTGATAGTGGTCCCCTTTTTCTTAGCCTAGCTGTTTGTCTGGTTTATTGATTTCCCATGGCCTTCGTCCCTGCATGACTTGACAACCCTATGGTTGATTGTGACCCATGCGATTGTTTTTATTTTCATCCCTAGCATGCCAGTCCTCGCCTGAGAAGTTGGCCAAGAGCTTGATCTATGGTCGTCACCTTAGCGTTAAAATACCTATGGATCTCAACGCCTTGCTTTTCTGTGTGAGGATGGTGAAGCGAAGGACGAACTCATCCGTCTACCTCTGTTATTGTCCTTGGTCGATTGTTGTTTGTGCCCTCTTGGGATTTAGTTGTTCATTGCTGCATTCTTCTACTATTTTTCCTTTTCACCCCAGGAGTCATCGCCTACACTCTTCTTGGCTGAATGGTTATAGATAGGGGCTATCGTAGCTTGAAGCCCATTCAGACATTTTAATGGATGAGAGTTCGATTTCGGTTGTCAAATGACTAGTAATGAGCCGAGTTTTCATTTAGTTTTTTTTTTTTTTAAACTATCGATAGAATCCTTGAGTTAGCATCTCGTGTGATCCTTCTGTGTAGATCCTTGAGTTCTCCCGCCTCTGTCTGCGTTATATTGCTGGTTATTGGCTCTGTGTTTTAAAGGGTTGAAGGCATTTTCTTTACTGAATATGGCTCTGCCCTTTTACATTTAAATGGATTGTGATTCATTATATTAATGGCCTTGGGGTCTGCATCCTGCATTTCCTTTACTGGTGTGTGTCTTAACTGAGCGTTTTAATCCAGGAATATTATTAATTCAGGAATATTATTAATTTAGGAATATTTTACTCCAATGTGTTTTTTATATACTCGATATCTTTATAGTAAACACCTGTGTTTTCTTTTAATTGTCGAATAGGGTTAATGACCCCACATTACTCATTGATTTCTGGATAGTGTTGATCTTGGGCCTTTGCATATGCACCTCCATTTCTCTGTGCTCACAACCTTGGCCTGCATTTTTTTCGCTGCAAAACAATGTGTCCCTTGGGCATTTTCATTTTTGCACAAAACAAAAAAAATGATTCCTCTTTAATATGGTGTCTTCGAACTAAAGGAACCAATCCGTTTACCTTCCTCATGCTCGCAACCTTCCATTGCATGTACGAGTTGTTTGTTGTTGTTGTTCCCTTCATTCAAGTGTAAATTCATGTTCACATTCACTATGTGAGGATAGTCACTGCCAGTCATCCTTTTCTCAAACTTGATTGCTCCTTCTAAATTTGGTTATGCAGATCTGTGTTCTTAGAAGCATTTATCCATGCGCCTAGTAGACCCATCACACCTGAATTTAGGGAGTTATGTCAAGATATTAGGCGATCTGTCTTTTCTTTTCCAACAGTGAATTTCAGTGACACCTTATCTTTTTCAGTGTACTACATGGAAACTAGTACCTTGGCGTTTCCTTGGCAAACGTGTTCAAATTCCGTCCCTAGCAAACGATGACCGAATTCTGTTCCTAGATTCTGTTCCTAGCAAACACATTCGAATTCCGTTCCTGGAAATGATGCCCTTCCTCCTTAAAATTTTAGTTGATTTCTGGAATGTTAGATGCACATTATAACTATCGATGTTTTATGCAAATTTAGATAGGAAACACACAAAAAAAAATCTATTCCTTCAATTCAACTCAGGAGCAACTTTCTAAATACAAAGGATTCTGTTCCTTAATTACAAAAATTAGTAACTTACTCCTTTGGTAAGTGAGCTGAAACATTCCTTATTTTATGCCGAAAATTGTGTGCCCAGGTAATGTAAACAAGTGGAGCCCGTGCCCTTGGAAAAAAAGAAAAAGAATAATATAAAATAATTATAAAACTTTAATTTTCTCTACAACTATACTCACTCCCAGTGCAATTACTGTCCCTACTTGCACACTTGTCGCGATGTATGTTTCCGCGCCTTGTTAATGTTGGTAAATGCATCAATGGAATTGGTATGTGTTAATGTAGTCACACTATTGCTGGAATGTATTGAGTTAATAATGTCTCCATGATGTTTCCTGCCATGATGTAGTTAGTATTGTTAGTGGTATATTAATTGATAGGTCATTTATTATTTAATGCCATGTTATTAAATGCCCTAGTAATTTGATTTGTGATAAGGGATTTTATTATTGCTTCATTGTTTATTTTAAATGGTAGCCTTCTAGTTTGAAATGGATGCTATTGTCATCAAGATTAATGGCTAGTTAGAAGGATTGTTGAATTAAAGATGGGTTGCATATTCACATTGCTAGAACTAGTTGCATTTAATGTCCATTTTCTTAATGGCTCATTTATAATTTTAGTCAAGCTAGTTAGCCTACAATTGATGTTACTTATATTTTTAACCATGGCAAAGTTCAAACTGGCTTATTGGATTCTATTTAATGTTGATTTAGATGGCGCCTTAAGACAATGTGGATAAAATATTGATGGTTTTAGTTTCTAGCTTCTTGTGCAATGGATTGTATGTCGTGAATGATAGTCATAGATGTTGGGTTTCTTATGCATTGAGATTTATGTAGTAGATGGTGGTTCTAGATAATTAGTTTTTTTCATCTAGTTTATTTTTGCTTGATGGCCTTAAACTTATTTATTTCTTGTGCACCTGAAAATTAAGGTTTTGCATAACATATTGCATAATGTTAGATTTTACTTCTTGCACGCAAGGAAATGTCACTGTAATGTATGGTAGATGGTTATTTACTTCTTGCGTCATCAAATTTATTGTAACAATTCTGAGTGTAAGAATGTTTAATGTGCGACCTTATATAAATAACATAGTTTTCTTTTTGAGCATAAATAAAGTGTTTCAATGTCTACCTTATGAAAAATACTTTAAAGGGCCAACTTTAAATATTCTTGAAAGATTTATAGAATTGATTATTGTGGAGTGAAGTGTCCTGGATGATCTTGATGTTGTATTTTAGCTTGTCGGCTTGGACTTGTACTTTGGGGTGGGATGTAGATACCTCCATGTTCCTCAGAACAGTCGCCAGCCCTGAGACCTTAAATGGTCAAAACCGATGGGAACCTGGGCTTGAGCGTTGCTTATGTGTCCTGGAGGTCCTAACCATTGCAGGGTAGGATGGGGGGGTAGTCATTCTTATTCTTATTAGGTCATCATGTTGTTGTTGCGTGAGTTTCTTGCGTGGTGTTTGTCTTCATGTTGTTTTGTTGAGAATAATGTTGTGACGAAACAGGGAGGTTCGTTACATATGGTATCAGAGTGAGGTTCAACCCATGGCTTGGGATGACTACGACTTTCGTTGATATGATTGATTATACTGTTGCTGATCGAGTTGACTTGTGTGTGTGCAGGTAATCATGGTTAGAGGATGCCACAAAGGTAGACGACGAGGTGCTAGGGGAGGAGGCGCGACACCTCCAGTAGCATCCACGCCTGAAGGGTCTAACCCCCAGGGAGATGAGCAGGTTCTCGGACATGAGAAAATAGCAGTTGGCGATGTAGTCGGAATGATGAGATCCTTTCAGTGCATGTTCGAGGCATTGATCAGCCGTTTGGACAGAGATGAGGCCAGGGCATCGGCACCCGCTGAGGTTTCATCGCGTGCTCCGGTCAGTATTGGTAGCATTCACCGTGAATTCGAGAAGGTCAAATTTATCGAGTTCTTTGGTGCCTCGGACGACGCAGATGTCGAGGCATGGTTGGAGAACATGGCGATGTGCTTCGCACTTCGTGATTATACCTCCAACATGAAGGTCCACATGGCAGTATTTCAACTGAAGGGGAGCGCTCTTCTATGGTGGAAGATGCTCCTACCGCAACTGAACATGGCCGTCGAAGACGTGTCATGGGAACTGTTCGAGGAATGGTTCCGAGAGAGGTACCTTTTAGAATAATTCATTGAGCGTGAACTCAATGAGTTCAACGCCTTACGACAAGGAGGTCATACGGTGCCCATTTTATGGAGATGCTCCAGTATGCTCCACACCTTAACACTAAGAAACTTAAGGTCAACAGGTTCATCTTCAGCTTTAACGACAGATTACGTGCAAAGGTTAGGATTTTGATGCCTCAAACCTTGCATGATGCCGTCCAAAAGGCCCTCATAATAGAGGAGGAGCTTATCAGTGGGGGTCAGACCAGGATTCCAGTGAGACCAGCAGGGCAGGTTTCATCTCGAGCACAACAGCATCAGACACCAGCTAGACATACACCGGGATATCATGGCTTCTAGAGGGGATCCACTTTAACTACACCTTGACGACCGATGCCTCAGCAACAGACACCTTATCGGGGACCACAACATCAGCAACAACGATGCCTGCAGTAGTGACAATTTAGGCTTGTTCAGCAGAACATACCAGGATTCCAGGCCGGTGGGATGTCATCTTCTATGTCGGGTACCAGGACTACTGGGATGAAGAAGGGGTGTTGGACGTGTGGGGAGACACACTACCAATGCGACTGCCCTGTGGAGAGGACCAGAGCATTTGGATCAGCCGGACCCACTACCATGGGAGATATGGGTAAGACCCATCAGATTCATGCAGTGGTTAATAACTTCCAAGCAGAGCACCAGTCGACTGTGCTCAAGACCACATGTACCATCACTGACCAGACCCTTAGTATTTTGATAGATCCTGGTGCTACCAAGAATTTCATTTTTGGTGCAGCGCTAAAAAGGATTAAGGTAAAGGCAGTTGAACAGGACGAGTTTAGCTTTGTGGAGATGGCTTCGGGAGCCAAACAGAAGGTTGGAGGAAAGGTTATGGGTTGTGTCCTTAACCTGGGAGAGTTTGTCACAAGGGACAACTTGTACATCATGATCCTAGGATTTTATAATGTCGTGATTGGTATGGACTGGTTGGAATCACATGAGGCGATACTCAACTGTAAGACGAAACGATTGAGCTTGGTAGATGATGAGGGACAAAGATGTGTGATTGTAGGATGGAACCAGGGAGTTTCCATGAGGTTCATCTCTTCCTTACAGCTACAAAAGAGTATATGCAAGGGGTGCAAGCTTTATGTGATCCTTGCGTTAAATGAGAAGGGATTAGCGGAAGGTCTAGAACACCTTCCGGTGGTGAAGGAGTTTGCGGACGTATTTCTAGAGGAGTTACCTGGGATGCTACCGGAGAGGGAATTAGAGTTTACCATAGACCTAAAATCGGGGACTGAACTGATAGGAAGAACGCCTTATTGGATGTCAACCCCAGAGTTACAAGAGTTGAAAATGCAACTGAAGGAGTTACTGGACCTGGGACTGATACGTCCTAGTGTGTCACCGTGGGGTGCACCTGTTATTTTCATACAAAATAAGGATAGATCATGGAGGCTTTGTATTGACTACCGTCAACTGAAAAAGGCCACAATCAAGAATCAGTATCCATTGCCGAGAATTGATGATTTGTTCGATCAAATGAAGGGTGCGACGGTGTTCTCCAAGATCGATTTGTGATCAGGGTATCACCAGTTGCAGATCAAGGAGGATGACATCCCTAATACCACCTTTAAGACTAGGTTTGGACATTACGAGTTTAATTTTTTACCGTTTGGACTGACAAATTCCCCAGGGGTATTTATGAGTTTGATGAACGGGGTGTTCCGCGAGTACTTGGACAAGTTCGTCCAAGTGTTCATTAACAATATTTTGATTTACTCTCGTACAACGGAGGAACATGATGAGCACTTGTGCTTGGTACTAGAGTTCTTGTGGGAGAACAAATTGTATGGGAAGTTGTCCAAATGCTCATTTTATCAATCGAAGATTCACTACTTAGGGCATGTCATCTCTAGGGAAGGAATCACCGTGGATCCAACCAAGGTTGAGGCTATTATGGAATGGCCTGTGCCTACGAATGTCCCAGAAGTGCGTCGCTTCATGGGTTTAGTAGGATACTATCAGTGGTTCGTCGAGGGATTTTCGAAGATAGCAAATCTGATCACGGAGTTGCAGAAGAAGGACAAGAAGTTTGTTTGGATCGAGAAATGCACGGAAGTGTTTCGGAGGCTCAAGGAATTGTTGACAACTTCATCGATACTAAAGGTCCTGGATATGGACATGGATTTCTTGGTATGCACTGACGCATCCAATGAAGGCTTAGGCGGATTCTTGATGCAAGATGGATGAGTGATTGCTTACATTTCGAGGAAACTTAGAAGGCATGAGGAGAACTATGCGACGCATGACTTGGAGTTGTTATCCATCATATATGGCTTGAAGGTTTGGAGACACTACCTTGTTGGATGAAAATTTGAACTAAAGACTGATCATTGTGGACTACAACACATATTTACGCAAAGTGACCTGAACGCCCGACAACGACGTTGGTCGAAATTGCTTAGCGAGTATGATTTAAAGATTACTTACATAAAAGGGAGAGTGAACAGGGTGGCAGATGCATTGAGTCAGAGACCACACATATTTTTGGTGTTGCCTCTTCAGACAAATCTACGTGAAAAGATTCTAACTTTACAGCGTGAAGATGACTGGTACAAAGAGGTCAAGGGTTTTATCAGACAAAACACAATGATGGTACCACGATTTGAGGGATTTTCATTTGATAGCGATGGTTTATTGAGGTTTAAAAATGAAATCTATGTACCTCCGAATGACGAGTTGAGGATGTTGATCCTAAGTGAGGCTCATAGAACAGTTTACATGGTTCACCCGGGAGTCACGAAGGTGAGGGCAGACCTTAAACCCTTATTCTTCTGGAAGGGAATGAAGGCCGACAGAGTCAACTATGTGGCCAGATGTCTAGAATGTCAGTAGGTATAGGCTGAACATGGACACCCAACAGGATTACTACAACCACATGCCATTTCGGAATCGAAATGGGAGGTTATTTCAATGGATTTTATTGTTGGATTATCACTGACAACAGGGAGACATGACTTGATTTTCGTATTAGTAGACACTCTGATGAAGAGTGATCACTTTATTCCTGTGTGTACGATGTATTAGGCACCTGACATAGCTAGAGTTTTCATCAGTGAGATTGTGAGGCTGCATGGCGTGCCTAAGAGGATTATATCCGACTGAGGATTGGTGTTTACTGGACGATTTTGGACGAGTTTCCAAGAGGCCTTGAGAAACCAACTTAACTTTAGTAATGCGTATCACCCGAAGACTGACGGACAGACCGAAAAAATGAATCAAACCTTGGAGGACATGTTGCACATGTACGTGATGGACCAACAAAAGCGTTGGGAAGAGTTCTTGCCTCTAGTAGAGTTTGCTTACAACAATAGTTACCAAAGCACCATTAAAATGGCGCCTTTCAATTTTCTTTATGGGCGACCATGTCGGATGCCTTTGAGTTGGGATTGGCTTGAGGATAGGGTCTTGGTGGGACTAGAAGTGATCCAAGAAATGGAAGAGCAAATGAAAACCATAAGACAAAAGATTAAAGAAGAAGAAGATCGACATAAGAGTTATGCCGATGCGCACCGAGTCGACCGTAGTTACGAGGTCGGCGATCGAGTCTTCTTATGGGTTAAACCACATAAGAGTTCGATCAAGTTTGGAAAGGGAGCTAAAATCTCTCCTAGGTTCGTGGGACCCTTCAAGATTGTGAAGAGAAAGGGGTCCATGGACTATCGACTAGGCTTGCATGATTCCTTGAGGCGTATGCACGATGTTTTTCATGTATCTATTTTGAGACACTATATTAGTGATCCTACACATATTATTGGCATGAGTTCCTTCTGGGTATCAGATGAGGGAGCGCTCACGGATGAGCCGGTCCGCATCTTGGATCATCACGTTCGACAGCTACGACGTCAAACGATAGATCAGGTAAGAGTCCAGTGTGACAATTATATTCCGCACTCGGCGACCTGGGAGGACGCATATGATATGTGTCAGAAGTTTCCATTTTTGTTTGATAGATAGACATATGATACTGTGATACACTTATTTCAGAATTTATACTGTGAAACTTCGGGACGAAGTTTAGACCAAGAGAGGGTGTATGTAACATCCCGCTCTGGCGCACTGAACGAACTTATTCTTTGAGGACACTTTCTCGCAAGTGATCCAGATTATTATGCTATTAAAACATTTGACTTTAATTATGATGCGTTATGGGCAGATGACATGTTGTTTTACTACATTGACATAAACAGGTGCTATTGACTCGGTTTTATTGAGTGTGCAGGGTTTTGGACCTTGAGGATGCAGATGGAATCGATGGAACCACTTGGACTCTAGATCGATTCAGGGAGTGTGCCAATGGGGTTTGATTGTTTTACTGTCATATTAGTGCATCTGACTAGATGATATGATATGGATATGTTATGACATGATTTGTGGATGATGCAGGCTGACGATAGATTGTTGACCAGACTCACATATGGAGTAAAGGGGTCGCACATGACTACCAAAGATGTTGAGGGAGAGGTGTGGACAACAACCCTACCACAACCTACTAGCACTCCCACCATGGCTCAAACTATAGGTTAACGATTACCTAGTTCGAGAGGACTGACAATGCCGTGAGGGAAGACTATGACAGTCGCTCACGATGATTCTAAGGGGCACGCAATAAGGTGAGGGCCTTATTCCTTAGAAGCCCTTAGTCTCCCACAAGTTCACTTGGATCAGTGTTGACTCCAAGGGTTATTGATGTCTACCAATCAATCAAGAGGTGAGTGGCACCCTTGGAGCATGTAGTGCATCCAGAAGGGCATGTCGTGCAAGGGAACAGATGAGGCGAGTGGCACCCTTGGAGCACCTAGTGCATCCTGAAGGGCATGTTGCATTGATGATGATAGAGGGATGAACCTAGATGGCCCTAAGACAAATAACAGGTCAAGAAATTTAAAACAATTTCCCTAATTAAATGTCGCCCAGAACAAAATATAATTTCTAAGTCTAAAATTTCGTTAGGGGTAAAATTTTGTCTACCTTTAAAAAACAAAAATGATTAAAAAAAATAAAAATAAAATAAATAGATAAAATAAAATAAAATAATAAAATTTAAAAGAAAAACCACTTAAGTAATAATTATGGTCTTCATAAAATTTTGTAACATGAAGGGAGTAAGAAATTAAATTATTCATAAGAAATAAAATCTGTGGATATAAAAAGTAAAGAGGGAATTAATTATTTTATCTTTTGATAATTTAAAAAGATACTAAATTAATGATAAAAGGGAAAAGGGGTTATATTCCGCACCTGCCTTTTTGAGTTCTAAGTAAAAGGGGAAAGAGGGAAAATAAAAAAAATAGGAAACTAGGGAAAGGAGTTAACATAAAAAGGAAAAAGGGGAACTTAAGGGAAAAAGCGGGAAGTCAACTTAGTAAAGAATCTACATTTAAGAGCTTTCTAATTTTAAATTGAATTAGCAATTTCATAATAGGGAAAGCCTTTAAAACCTGTAAGTGAATTTGGGGACACTTAGGAGTGATTCTAGGAGTAACTCTAGGTGGGTGAGGGAAATAAAGATAATTACTTAATTATAGAAATTAAATAATGGAGGAATGTAGGGGATGGGTGACACTTGTACGGAGAAGAATTTTTAGGAATTTTATTTTAAAAACTTTAATTAAATGAGATTTTAGGAAAGAAAGGAAGATCAAAACTCTATATAATGAAGGAGGAAGAAGGATAAATGATCGTCTTCTTTTTGTGTAATGTTACGCTACAGAAATATCGACTTGACTGATTTACTTGTGGGAGTTGGGATTTCCTAGCTCGACCTTGTGAGGCGAGATGGGAGCTAGACAAAACCTATGGATAGTGTGTGTGGCCCCTTTGTAGATCGGGGGGCTAAGGGGGAAGAAGAGTACCCTTAGCATTGGCTGGGAGGTACCGGTGAGGTCTCGACGGTTGACGAGCGAGAGTTGCACGGAGCACGGGGCGACATTCGAAGAGGATGATTAGGCAACGGTATGCCATTTTTATTTTGTAGAGTAAAATGCATTATGACTTATGCTTGGATCTGCATGTTGATTTGTAAATGGATTGGATGTTTAGATTGATAGCGAACCCCTTTTTCTTACCCTAGCTGATTGTTTGGTTGATTGATTTCCCATGGCCTTCGTCCCCACATGACTCGACAACCCTCTGGTTGACTGTGACCCATGTGATTGTTTTGATTTTCATCCCTAGCACACCAGTCCTCACCTGAGTAGTCGGCTAGGAGCTTGATCTACGGTCGTCGCCTTAGAGTTAAAAGAACTATGGATCTCAATGCCCTACTTTTCTATGCGAGGATGGTGAAGTGAAGGAAGAACACATTCGTCTACCTCTGTTATTGTCCTTGGTCAATTGTTGTTTGCGCCCTCTTGGAATTTAGTTGTTCATTGCTGCATTCTTCTACTATTTTTCCTTTTCACCTTGGGAGTCATAGCCTACACTCTTCTTGGCCGAATGGTTATAAATAGGGGATATGGTAGCCTGAATCCCATCCAGGAATTTTAATGGATGAGAGTTCGATTTCGTTTGTCAAATGACTAGTAATGAGCCGAGTTTTCATTTAGTTTTCATTTTTTATTATTATTAATTACTGATAGAATCCTTGAGTTAGCATCTCGTGTGATCCTTCTGTGTATATCCTTGAGTTCTGCCACCTCTGTCTACATTATATTGCTGGTTATTGGCTCTGTGTTTTAAAGGGTTGAAGGCGTTTTCTTTACTGAATATGTCTATGCCCTTTTACATTTAAATGGACTGTGATTCCTTATAGTAATGGCCTTGGGGTCTGTGTCATTCATTTCCTTTACTGGTGTGTGTCTTAACTGAGCGTTTTAATTCAGGAATATTATTAATTCAGGAATATTTTACTCCAACGTGTTTTTTTTTATACCCAAGATATTTATAGTAAACACCTGTGTTTTATTTTAATTGTCAGACAAGGTTAATGACCCTGTGTTACTCATTGATTTCTGGATAATGTTGATCTTGTTCCTTTGCATATGCACCTCCATTGATCTGCACTCACAACCTTGGCCTGCATTTGTTTTGCTGCAAACCAATGTGTCTCTTGGGCATTTTCGTTTCTGCACAAACAAAAAAAATGATTCCTCTTTAATATTGTGCCTTTGAACTAAAGGAACCAATCCATTTACCTTCCCCATGCTTGCAGCCTTCCATTGCATGTACGAGTCATTTGTTTTTGTTGTTCCCTTCATTCAGGTGTAAATTCGTGTTTACATTCACTGTGTGAGGGTAGTCACTGCCAGTCATCCTTTTACCAACCTTGATTGCTCCTTCTGAATTCGGTTATGCAGACCTGTGTTCTTAGAAGCGTTTAGCCATGCGCCTAGTAGACCCATCACACCTGAATTTAAGGAGTTTTGTCAAGATCTTAGGAAATCTTTCTTTGCTTTTATGACAGTGAATTTCAGTGACACCTTATCTTTTTCAGTGTACTACGTGGAAACTAGTACCTTGGCATTTCCCTGGCAAACACATTCGAATTCCATCCCTAGCAAATGATGACTGAATTCCGTTCCTAGATTCTGTTGCTGGAAAACACGTTCGAATTCCGTTCCTGGCAATGATGCCCTTCCTCCTTAAAATTTTAGTTGATTTCTGGAATGTTAGCTGCACGTTATAACTATCGATGTTTTATGCAAATTTTGATAGGAAACACAATATATATATATATATATATTCCTTCAATTCAACTCAGGAGCAACTTTCTAAATAGAAAGGATTATGTTCCTTAATTACAAAAATTAGTAACTTTACTCCTTTGGTAAGTGAGTTGAAACATTCCTTATTTTATGCCAAAAATTGTGCGCCCAGGTAATGTAAACAAGTGGAGCCCGTGCCCTTGGCAAAAAAAAAAGAATAATATAAAATAATTATAAAACTTTAATTTTAACTACAACTATACTCACTCCCAGTGCAATTACTGTCCCTACTTGCACACTTGTCGCGATGTATGTTTCTGCACCTTGTTAATGTTGGTAAATGCATCAATGGAATTGGTATGTGTTAATGTAGTCACACTGTTCCTAGAATGTATTGAGTTAATAATGTCTCCATGATGTTTCCTGCCATGACGTAGTTAGTATTGTTAGTGGTATATTAATTGATAGGTCATTTATTATTTAATGCCATGTTATTAAATGCCTTGGTAATTTGCTTTGTGATAAGGGCTTTTATTATTGCTTCATTGTTTATTTTAAATGGTAGCCTTCTAGTTTGAAATGGATGCTATTGTCATCAAGATTAATGGCTAGTTAGAAGGAGTGTTGAATTAAAGATGGGTTGCATATTCACATTGCTAGAACTAGTTGCATTTAATGTCCATTTGCTTAATGACTCATTTATAATTTTAGTCAAGCTAGTTAGCCTACAATTGATGTTACTTATATTTTTAACCATGGCGAAGTTCAGACTGGCTTATTGGATTCTATTTAATGTTGATTTAGATGGTGCCTTAAGACAATGTGGATGCAATATTGATGGTTTTAGTTTCTCGCTTCTTGCACAATGGATTGTATGTCGTGAATGATAGTCATAGATGTTGGGTTTCTTACACATCGAGATTTATGTAGTAGATGGTGGTTCTAGATAATTAGTTTTTTTCATCTAGTTTATTTTTTGTTGATGGCCTTAAACTTATTTATTTCTTGTGCACCTAAAAATTAAGGTTTTGCATAACGTATTGCATAATGTTAGATTTTACTTCTTGTGCGCAAGGAAATATCAATGTAATGTATGGTAGACGGTTATTTACTTCTTGCGTCATCAAATTTATTGTAACAATTATGAGTGTAAGAGTTTTTAATGTGCGACCTTATATAAATAAAATAGTTTTATTTTTGAGCATAAATAAAGTGTTTTAAAGTCTACCTTATGCAAAATACTTTAAAGGGCCGACTTTAAATATTCTTGAAAGATTTATAGAATTCATTATTGTGGAGTGAAGTGTTCTGGATGATCTTGATGTTGTCTTTTAGCTTGTCAGCTTGGACTTGTACTTTGGGGTGGGATGTAGACACCTCCATGTTCTTTAGAACAGTCTCCAGCCCTAAGACATTAAATGGTGAAAATCGATGGGAACCTGGGCTTGAGCGTTGCTTATGTGTCCTGGAGGTCCTAACCATTGCAGGGTAGGACGGGTGGGTAGTCATTCTTATTCTTGTTATGTCGTCATGTTGTTGTTGCATGAGTTCCTTGCATGGTGTTCGTCGTCATGTTGCATTGTTGAGTATAATGTCTTTATTATCCTTCTACACATGCACACACACAAAAAAAATTGAGGCTTGATGTTGTGACGAAACAGGGAGGTTCATTACATATGAAATCATCAAGTTATTGCAATGGTTTTATGAATAATATTTATAATGATTTTTTTGAAATGGTTTTAAGGTTGGCTCAAGGACAATGCAAAGTATCAATCTCAAATAAGTAAGAGCAAATCATATCTCACAGACTTAGTAAATGGTATTCAATCCAATAATCAGATGACAAAAACAATATGAAAGATAAAGAAGTATGTAATCTTTCAATTTGTCTACTTAAATATGAAACTATTGATCATAAATATCATTTAAGAAGCAAGAGGAAGGTACTTGAAAACAAATTTGATTATGAACAAGCAAACAATAAAGTCTTCACTGACTTATTAACAACCAAGATACATCATATGCTTTGCAACAGATTAACATGAATTCAAGTAAGAAAAATATAGAAATATAGACAAGAATAGAAAGATAACCATCAGATAGCCTTTTCCATTTAGTATCAAAATGAAATAGTTATTTTTCTTACAATATCTGCTAAAAAATGGCCAATGGTTCCCAACCAAATCAACCCCCCCACAACTTCTCCTTCTATAGAGTTTATATAGAAATAGTACATAATTATCAAGATCCAAAAGAAATGGATCTGAAAACCTCTTCATCCATATTTAGTTTATGGTTTCAAATAATCAAGGAGGAGATAAGATCTGATATCCAACTTTAATTGATGAGGTGGCTCACCAACTATTGTTTATGAGTTATTTTAGGAAAATAAATCTAGGAAATTCTTGAAAAATAGGGTCAAAATATCTCTTCGTATCTCCAAAACCATGATAGATGTGTAAAACATGAAAGAGTTTTTTGTGAATGCTCCCATTTCCAACAAAAAAATATTTTGGTTTCCAAAAATTCATCTCCAGATTCTATGAAACCTTGCTTAAAATTAGTGACTAAAACAAGAAATCATTTATTTTGAAATTTTGGAAAATAGGCCACAAAGATATATTCGAATCTCCCAAACTGTGATAGATGTGTAAAACCTGAGAGAGTTTTTTGTGAAGGGGCCCCTTCCCCCAAAAAACCACTTTTGGTTTCAAACAAATCATCTCCATAGTTTCAAAATATGCTCTTGAAGATAAAGACTAAAACAGGAAAAAAAAATAGAGTACTGCCTGTATTGATTTCTGCCTTGTTATTTTTTTTTTACATTTTTCAGGTCTTTCCTTGTTTCTCCACATGTTCATTATAATGTTCATATCCAGGCCCCAATTTAACATTTTTCAACTTATGTGAAGAATTTACAGGTGACTGTCCCTTTTCCTCCTCTGTACTTTCCACTGTATCATCATCAATGATAATTACATTTTCTTTCTTAATAGCAGGATTGAACAGGGCCTTTGAATTTAAACTCAACTTATTAGTTGCCCTATTTTTGGATCTGCTGGGATAATTCACTTCTCTCTTATTTTTTCCTATCTTGCTCAATTTCTTACCTTTACCATCTACAACAGGTTCATCTTGTTTATGTGTGGACTGTTTATGTTTATTCTTTTTTGATCCTCTTTCATGGATCTCTTTGAAATATTTAGGCTCATCCTTTGGAACAATAAACTCATCATGAGTTTGAATATCCAATTCTAAATCTTTTTTTATTTTTTATTTTTTATTTTTTATTTTTTCTGGTGATATTAGCTACAGGGAAAATTTTGTTAAAATCCTCTGTCTCCTGCTGTAACTGCAACTTCCTTTTGCTAGATCGGGTTACTCTGGCTACAAGAGAACTCTATTTCACTATAACAACATGGGTTTGAGGAACCTTCTTTTCCTTTTTAGATTTCTGTTCTAGAGAAGTTTTATGCTTGGGTATTTGTTCTTCTAGTTTAAGGGATTCAATTAACCAGTCCCAAGAATGCTAGACTTCTCCCAAAGCATACATAACCAGAGTTTTAATCAGTCTTTGATGAAAAATACTTTTACTAGTAGTTGAAGGATGGATCTGTATCCTTTCAGACATTTTTTATAGGCTCTTTAATAAAAAGAAAGGCAAACACATATGCATTTCACCATTTAAATGCATCAACAACCTAATATGATAAATATGGACAAGGGAAAACCACCCTTCACATGTAATATACATGCGAATAACCATTAAAGCAGTCTGCCACTCTTTTTTCATCCATCTCTATGGGATACCCTGACTCTAGTTGGGGTCTTAGAGTTCTGGAAGAAGGAACTGATTTACAAATTCCATTGGCATCTCTTCCTTCTTCCACCATCTCTCTCCATACACAGATAATATGCATGTAGTCCCGATTAAGTGTTTTGTTACATGTATCATAACCTTACCCACCACTTTCTTGAATCCATCAAAATTTTGTGCAAACATCAAGAGATTTTTTCATGATAACCTTGGAGTGTAGAACAAAATTTAAATCACCCAACATCTCTTAAATTCTGGGATTTTTCTGGATAAGCCTCGAGAAATTATACACCCTCTCATTCTAGACGAGTGATTTGTCCACTTTTCTTAGGTGCCATGATATTGATTATAATCCCTGAAGATCTGCAAAACATGTATAAATTGATACAAAGATATAATGAAGGACTCATGTATCGTATGTTATGAATCATAACAGGAAAGATGTGAATTGATATTAGACTTATTGAATACAAACCCGATCCCTTTGAATAAGGATCAAAACTGAAAACATGACCTGATCCTAATCATAAATGATATTGGATTTAGAAAATGATCATCAGACAATTGTTGGCATAATATTTGGGAGTTGGCGCATTTGAAATAATGATTACTCCTGGTGCTACAAGAATAATATTATTCTTGTAGCGTCCTTTCCCTTTGCAAAATTTCAAATTTAAAATGAGAAAAAAGGACTTGTATCTTGATGGAAAGATCCTAAATGTCTTATTCTAACCTTGATCACACTAAAACATCTCAAAAGTTCTTAAAAAGGATAATTCAAGAACACTTTAAAAAATGTAGAGGGAGAAAATCAAAGCTTAAAATGATGTAGGAATGGTAGAGTAGGGAAAAGAGTAGATAAACAATAATAATAAAAAAAGGCTTAGAGACTTTCATTTAGAAGATATTTCTCCTCATATTCATATGGGAGAGAGAGACATCTTTCAGGATTCATAGACAACTTCCATGCGTTTAGGAGGCTATATCGAAGCTTCATAGGATTCGAGGAGATATTAGACCTCTTGGGAAGATTCCATTGTTTCAGTGACGGAGGAGGAAGCCAATCAGAAGGAGTGGGATAGGATTTTAACTCAGTTTTGATACCAAAAGGGATATCAAGCATGTTGCAAATAATAGTATAGAGATGTACAAAGCTTCATTTATGGCCAAAAGATTCTCCCTGTAAGAGGGAGAAAATTATGATGAGACACTTGTTCCAGTAGCTAGAATAAGTGTACATAGTGAATCCACATGATACATGAGAATGAGTATCATGTCTTTAGATTGAAGAAAGATTTTTATGGGATTAAGTAAGCACCAAGGGCAGGATATGCTAGACAATTATTTTGATGAGCATGGGATTGGTTGCCTACTCCAATGGTGAAAAAATTGAATTTATTGAGTGATACATATTCAGAGAGAGTGGATGGCACCATGTATAGACAAAGGATTGGTTTGTTGATGTAATTAACAAACACAAGAAAATATATATGTTTTGCGGTGAACACATTGACATAGTATATGGTCGAACCTAGAGGTGTTCAATTGATTGTATCAAAACATGCTATGAGGTACTTGAAAGGTACAATTGACTATGGACTTATATATGTTTTGGATAATGAGATAATCCTGCAAGGCTATACTGATTCAGATTGGGCTGGTATTGTTACAGAACAAAAGAGTACACATGGATGTTGCTTCAGTTTGGGATCAACTATGATCTCATTTTTCAATAGGAAGCAATCTAGTGTAGCACTCGACACGATTGAGGTAGAGTACATAGTAGCATGGTATAGTGTGGACGATAGGTTTTCATTCCTGGGTACTGACTGTGGCACCAGTCAGGATGATGTGTACATATATCCTTCGTGGAGAGTGTGTTTTCCTAGCTGAGGAATCCTAACCAATTTGTGTTGTTGGAGGCTTCACGCATATCCTCCAGGGAGGGCGTGCCTCAGAGACAACTAGAGGGCCAACCTAGTGTGTTGGATGTATGCTACTCCAGTGAAATAGTCTAGTACATGGGTACTCCATTGAAATAGTCTTGTACACTAAGATATTACTACTCTAGTGAAATAGTTTGGTACGCTGAGATATTTCTACTTCAGTGAAATAGTTTGGTACACATAGCCACTCCAGTGAAATAGTCTAGTACACTGAGATATTTCTACTCTAGTGAAATAGTCTAGTACAGATGTTACTAGTTCTGTATGAACTAGATGCCATATTCTGTGTGAGCTAGGGAGTTACTAGTTCTGTATGAACTAGATTCTAGATTCTGTGTGAGCTGGCGAGTTACTAGTTATATATAAACTAGATGATAGATTCTATGTGAGATGGCGAGTTGAAGCCCCGTAATGACATAAATCTCAAAAGGATGATGAGACCCCAAATGCATGAGTGTGACATGACCATCAGATAGTTTTTGTGTGTGACTATTACATAACTTGTGTGGCTATGATGGCGATACTTGTGACATGATTGGTTTTGATAATGAGATATCCTATGTGGCTATGCTACTTGTTACATGATCTGTTTGATCATGAGATGACTGTGTGGCCATGCTACTTGAGACATGATCTATTTGATCATGAGATAGATTGTGTGGCTATGGTGATGCTACCTGCAGACTGGTCTGCAAGACCATGTGAGTATTTCCCATGCCATGTGATATGGATGGATGTTTTTGAGACCATTACATGAATAACATATTAATTAATACCTCCCTAGCTAAGAGGGAGTGTTGTTGTTTTGGTATCTTCCTCGGAGGTATTAACCTCCAAGTGTAACCTTTGTACTTAGAATAGAATATTTCGGAAGTAAGAGAACTATTAAAAAAATGTGTGAAAACCATAGAAGAGAAGTCGACCCAAGGATAATAATAATAAATAAATAGAAAACCCAAAAAGAGAAGTCGACCCTACCAAAAAAATTAAAAGTAAATTATATTTTCCAGAAAAGATAGGTCGGCCCTGTGGGAAAAGTTCACTAGCATACCAAAATTTTAACAATATGTCTGCCTCGAGCCTTCTCCTTTGCCTCCTGACATGAGACACACTTGGGATGCTCCCTAGCCTTGATTTTTCATGAGATCTTCTAGTAAATTGATTTGGGGATTGATGGTGCCTTCTCATGCTCCTTGAATTCCTATCATTCCCATGCTCATCCCTTCTACTATGACATATAGATGTTGTCACATGTCTAGCACTATCCACTTGCTTTGTGCTAGAGTATTTATTGGCTTGCTTATGGAACATATTTAGACTCTGTAGTATCTCCTCCCAAGATTTCATAATACTCTCATTATATTCCCTATAAATTTACACTTTTCTATGTAGGATTCTCATAGTTATAGGCTTGTGCTTGCCTCTTCTTCCATTAGACTATGTCTTAGCATTTTCCATGCTGACATGTAGACTTATGACCTCCTCTTCATGACTGTAAGATCCCTGAGCATCTTCCATGACTATGGTTCTTATTCAGGAACCAAAATTCCCTCCCGAACCCCTTAACTCTACAAGAAAATGTTCATGTGATAAAATTTCTATTAGAAAACAATATATACATACATACACAGTTCTGGAAAAGAAGGCATAAATTTATGCTCTTTAATGACCATCAATCATCTTCATCTGAGTTGGCTAAAAAAATTCTACTCATATCAATATTTTGGGTTTCTAAATGTCTTCTCCTCCTCAATACCTTTCAACAACTATTAATTTTTCCAAATATGAGTTTCGAGTTAAACGTTATGACCAATTGAACATTGCCACTTTACTCTTGTGCACCTTCTCCAAAGTAAAAAATAATCTCAAACACCAACTTTAGGCACTATAGAGTTAGGTCTGTTAGGAACCAAGGAAAATTTCATATGAGACATAGATAATACCAATGACATTGAATTCACAACAACTCTCATATTTTCAAACTGATGCTCCAATAAAAATATGTAGAAATTTGGAAATGACAACTTTGTCCTTTTCCCCTTTTCCATGTCTTAGCAATTTTATCCATGTTTAAGCATGCATACACCAAATACTTTGGAATTTTGGCAGAATACCAATTGAGTATCTTCATGACTACCTTCTAAACAATCTATCAAATTTTCATCTTCATCCAAGCTCTAGGATGATAGTTATG